>QVRM01003843.1:0-44573 GCA_003439945.1 Dermanyssus gallinae | reverse complement strand
CTTCGTATGCAGAAAGCCAGCGCAACTGATGGAGTGGGCAATCTCAAAATGTATATTAGGCCACGCAAGTCCAGCGCGTTGAAAGTAGCAGGGCTGCGACCAAAACGTCAGCTGCCAACCTACACACCCGGTTCGTCGACAAGAATATTTTCTGTGAAGGCGGCATTCAAAATGGGAACGCAAGGTGTGATGCCGATGCGGCTGCAAGGAAACACCTACCGGTACCAGCAGTTGTAAATATTTTTCATATTTGGAAAAACAGCAAGGCGATCCACACTTGATTGCTACGAGACATTGGTTCTATCAGACTTGCTATTGCGTCCACCATGGGGTGTTCGAGGTTTTACGCCAAGTGAGGTTAAAGGCACCACCGCAGCTGGTTCTCATCACTAGCTGGGTGTCATCAAGCGCATCACTTCTCTCGCAGCGGTGTTCATTCTCTCAAGGGGGGCTGAAAATAAACGCTATGAAGACCAAAGCTGTGAAATTCAAAAAAGAGGGTCGACTGGCTACCAAAATTGTTTTTACGTTGCGGCGGCCAATCTTGATATTTGTTAACTCTTTCTAAGGCTCCGGCTCCAACATACTCGAACGAACTTCAATACGCACTAATCGTCGAGACAGTGCGCACAGCCTCGCACTCGACGACTGTCCGTCCCGTCAACAGTGGCACTCATCTATCTCACGATTATTCCAAAGCTGATGTATGGTCATGACAGAGTATGAGAACACCTCACTCGGGCAAACTTTAGTTTGCTTGAAGGGTTTTTCACCATGTACATAAGCCAGTACTAGAGACATTTTTCGGCGATGGGTATATGTTGCGTATGTTAATACGAATACACGCTTCTATTAATACAGATTTGTTACGTTGTGAACGCCGCGGGTTTAAGACCAAGAAACATATTTTATTTGGTTTATTGTTAGGCGGTTTCAGCTTGCTGTGTTTTGGCGTACCAACTCTAGAGTGTCTCGAGTTACCTGGCCCCATTCTGCCCAAGCAATAACGGTAGATTGGCTTCTTTTTGCTACTTTATGGAAACATTGCTGCTCTAGATACAGCAAGCTGAAGCGTGATTATATATATATATATATATATATATATATTTATATATATATCGTAAATCACAGAGCTTCAGAGTGTTGTATCTAGAGCACGGAATAGCAAGGAAATAACGCAGACAACGTACAGCAATTGAAAACAATGACTTGTACTTTTGATCGCTGGTTTCTCGACGAGAAATCTCCGTTCTTCTACAAAGTGCAGGCTCTACAGAGTACATGGTGATGGATCAGTTCACGAACGCCGAAAAACTGACAGACGTTTTTGCACGTCACGCAACGGAAACGCAGGTGTTGCGCTGCAGATGTACTACCAGCGTTTCCCAGATAGACGCACACAAAACGATTACGTCGCACGTACACAACATCACTTCAATTAAATGAAATAGATTCGATCTACCACTCTCAATACGAGATGTCGACGACCGCGGGAACTATGAGAAGGGCCGTAAATATGGAAATCCGTTATTTGAGAGATAACCGACCGTCCTTCTATGAGCATAAAAGATTTGCGGTCGGTGTCGTTAAGTCGCGACCGATCCGTGCATGATATCTTGATCGGCAAAGGTCTACGCGAATACCGGCTTAACTAAATCCGGCTCAGTGCCCTTTGTATTACTAGTAACGCAATCCAGGTGAAGCTAAAAAAATTAAGCCTCGCGTACACAATGAGGAATGTTGCATATACAGAACATCTTAGATAGGAAAACCTGCATATGACCCGCTTATATGCACGTCAAAATCGTTTCTCCGTAAGTGTTTCTGATGCAGTACGCAGCTCTCTTAAAGTCCAATTTTGACTTTAGTTCAACAGTTAAATGAAGATATATACATGTTTAACTAGCACCTTGCCAAAAGTATTAGTTGAAGTTTTGAAGGTATTTGCTTATGGTTTATAGTCCTAAACAGAATGAAACGCTAGCACACAAAGACGCTGCGCTATGGGCTCACTTAGATGTTATATTCGGAGATCGATAGGTTGGCTGACGCGTGGCCACTGCTAGAACTCACATTCTAATAGAAGAAATATTTATTTTAACAATTGCACCAAGTCCAAGTCCCAGTATGTTCACTAAATTTGCCGAAGATGCCCTGTATCTACATATATTTGTAGATACACGAGACAGATACCCATATACACTCATACACCCAGGAAAGCATCATCGCTCAAAGATGGACGTACGCTCACGGTGCGTATGAGGTCTATGAATCAGCAACAGGTTTGCATTACATTTTATATCAGCTCCGGGCCCTGCGGATAGACCAGTAACAGCCATAACAGATGATTTTGACCTGTGCTTATCTGGTGCTGCTGCTACTATTTTGCTTGTTGCTGTTCTCCGATTGCGGTAGTGCAAACGGGCAAAAGCATGCCACAATTTAGAAAATCGAATACGACTGATATAAACAGTCGCCCAGTAGGCAAAACATATCTTAACAGCACTTGCCTAAAAACAAAAAACTTGAAAAAATGGCAATTTCAAGCTGAGCACACAGAATAGTGAACCTTGTATGACAGTATCCATCAAGCAATCGTTTTTTCTAAGGTAGTCGCATTGTTCACTTGTCTCTTTCGTACGAATATAGCCGTTAGTGTCTTTGAGATGTTGTGTCATCATTTCTGCCCGCTATACGTAGACGCCGATTGTCGTCTGCTGACTTGCTTATGGGTGTGAATGTGTCGACTCCTCGGTCTGTAGCTTTATGGCACAAATCACGTTTAAAATGAATGATTTACGATTTACTTAACCTGAAGTATATCTTCAATGAACCGAGGACGGACATGTTAAGATATCTGGGGTTTCCCCAACAGTCCTTGTGGCAGCATGGCCGATGACCGCTCAGCGGTATGGTCTATCATCCTATTCTCAATGAGCATCGCTCAAAGAATGCTACACCTATCCCACCATTCGATCCAAAAGTTATCGTTGTTGTTGTGGCTTCTGCTGTGCTAATTGCTACTCACAATAACAAGAAGCCTTTCAAATGATTTTCCGCTATCTTGGATTTTAGAAACATTAGTAAATAAATAAAACATTAGTAAAAATATTTAAATAAAAAAAATAAAAAAATAAAAAATAAAAATTAAAAAACCTTAGTAAAAATATTTAAATAAAAAAAATAAAAAAATAAAAAAATAAAAATTAAAAAACATTAGTAAAAAAAAACATTAGTAAATAAAATTACGTGTCTGCTAATGCGATTAATCGTTGCAAGCTAGAAATGTCATAGGTGAGCTGCTAGGCTCACCTGATGAAGGTCTAAAAGTTACTGATGACACTAACCAAAGCATCTTAGCAGTTAATTCAAATTATTATCTTTCTGACCTTACCTCCCTCGGATACTGACTCAAATATATTTTAATATTACCAATATTAATTCTCTCTAATTGTCACACCCTGTTCTGTCGATTACTCCTAAACCTGCCTTCGCTGCTGCTCTGCACATTTTTCCCCGTGCTTTTTTCCGACTTGAATATATTTCACCAGCTACTGTTGATCAAGTGATCCGCAAATGCAAAACTGCCAGCCACTAGAGTACATTCTATATGAATTAAATAAAGTACTTGTTTTCTCCGTGTTTATCATCGCTTATATATTATTTTATTTATACTGGCATTCCTCATGCAGCATCAAGGAGGCCTGTGCGACTGAACGCTACATTTGAACGGTGTGTCTTTTTGGCGCAGCTTGCGCACACGCCGATTCTATTAAATTTCTTCGGCAAAGTCAATTTGGTCTTTTGCGCAAGAAGGTCTAACAAGACTTGGGCTCAGATAATGGTGTTTGTTGCCAACGGAACCGTACAATGAAGGCAGACGAATATGCGCGGGTTCTCACACTCACTGATTCTTATTTATTATTATTTCACGATACGACAGAGAGCAATACGGCAGCGTCGCCTCTCTTCGTATGATTGCCTAGCCTAGCTCACACTCTACTCAATGTCCCGGCGGTTAGCGCGAAGCTGTTTCGCCGCCAGAACTCACACACAGTACACACTTAACAATACTGCTGTGCTACTCAACTAAATATTCATTCATTTATTAATCACCTTTGTTAGGTATATAGTCAAATATTATACATAAAAAACACGGTCACTGAGCCAGCCTGGCCAGTGATTCAACTCGGGGGCACTCCCCCGCATGATATCTCCCACAAGCTCTCCCACACCTGTTACAGATACATTCTTCTGTCGGCTCATGGTACCCTTGAGTATTACAGAGAACATGGTGGAAGCCATGCACGGCATAGCGCACTACCACACTTCGGTTGGTGCGATGCAGTCCCTTCCACCCATTGTTTGTCATTGCACCCGTACTAAAGAAGTCGGGGTCCACGTCTGACAATCTCACCTCCCACTGACAGATAAAGTCCCTGTAGGCCTGTGTTTCCGGCAACCGGAACTGGCGTTGCAGGTCCTCTATGAAAAGCGGGGTACCGGCGAGTAAATAGACCAGACGATTGCGGCATGACGTGTGGAGGCCGAGCACTCGCTTGAGAAAGGCGGGTTTCACTCGATCAAGGCTCGCGAGCTGGGCCACGCTCAAGTTCTCCCAAATGAGCTGTATGCCGTAGGATGCCGTGGGCGCGATCTTAAGGTTGAAAAGTTTTAGCGCCGCGTTAAGGGAGAGAAGCGTGGGTTTCTCAATTCCGACGCCTGCTACGAGGGCTTTTCTGACCCTCTCGGCGATGTGCTCCGTAAACGACGTACCGGAGGTCGGGAGAGAGAGGCCAAGATATGGAAAGTTGTTGACATACTCCAGTGGTGTGGAGTACAACCGTAGCTCATCGCTGGTTGCAAGTCGACCAGCTTTACGGAACTTCATGGCCTTGGTCTTGCCGATGTTGATCTCGAGTCCTACATCCGCCACGTACTGCTCGAGCCTTGCTAGGCTCTGCTGCACCTCGAATCGGCTTGTTCCATATATCGCGAGATCGTCTGCGTATAGCAGAATGTCTGGGCGGACGGACTCTCGAGTGCCCACGATGCGTCGCGGAAGATCGTTGAGCAGGATGGAAAACAGGCAGCGGGCTTAAGTTGTCCCCCTGCGCGACTCCCGTCGTTTGCACAAAGGGGCACAACTCAGCCACCCCATCCTGTATGGTGATCGGGTTTTCCTGCAGGATTGCCCCGATGAGCTGGAGGATGTTGGCAGGCACGCCCGCTTCAGCCAACTTGAAGATAATCTTGTCTCTGGGAGCTCCATCAAAGGCCCGAGCGGAAATCCACAAAGACGGCGTACAGGAATTGCTTGGCGTGCCTAGACTGCATCACTCCCCGAACTCTGGCCAGCAGAATCTCACACGCAGTCAGTGTGGACCTGCCTGCGCGGAAGCCGTGCTGCTCTTTCGGGATGGCGCCGAGAGCCTCGAGGAAGTGAGACAGGCGGGCGGTGAGGATGGCAGAGAGCAGCTTGTAGCAGCAGCTCTTTTTGGCGATCCCACGCCACGAGCTGGGCTCTCTGGGGTTGCCCTTTCTCTTCGGGATGACTGCTAGATGAGCACTCTGCCAGGCGCTGGGGAGGCGACCTTCGCGCAGACTAGCGTTGAAAAGGGCGGTCCAGCAAGGAGCAAGTACCATGGCCTCCTTGAGGTGCTCATTACGGACTTGGTCGGGACCGGCGGCCTTGTTGAGACGGAGTCGTTGCATGGCGCCAAGCACCTCGGTGAGAGAAAACTCTGCGGAGAGTGAATCCCGTAGCAGCATTGTTTTCTCGTCCCAGGCCGCTTCGTAGTGGAGGATGCCGCGCGGGATGGTGTCGGCCGACGCAAACATGCGGCTGAAGTGGGAGATGAGCGCCGATGAGTTGATAGGACAGGTGGGAGATCCCTGTCGGCGGAGCCACTTGTACGGTTGTCGCTCTGCCTCATCCAACAGCGCAGACTCCTTTTGTTCCAGGTACTTGGCGCGTTCAGCTTTGTACGTCCGGCGACACCAACTTTTAAGAATGATGAAGAGGCATTGACCAATATGCCAAAGCTCTTACGGAGCTGTTGAGATACGCAGCTGGTCTTAGTAAGCCAAGAAGGGGGAGTCCATGGTTCAACAGTGCGTGCAAAGCAGCTAACCAGGCCCAGCTCAGCGCTCGCCTCCTAGCCGCACTTTACCCGAGGATGCGGCCACTCTTCATCATTCTTCAACTAAATATATATATATATATATATATATATATATATATATATATATATTTATAAATCTACCTGCGCCTGCTAGCCACGATCACTCACCACCCTAGGGCAGTATCACTGCTACGCTCACGCCGCTGTCGCTGCCACGCCGTCGGACCGTCCCAGACGCCGAACGCTCGGGATAGCAAGGGGGTTAATAAAGTGGCGCGCATCCCTTTTTTACGGCCGGCGACCGGCACCGTGACAGTTCGCGAACAGTGCAGTGGCGGGTTGTGGCGAACCGTGCAGTGGCGGGTTGTGGCCAACAGTGGCTGACGGGTTGTGGCTAACATGCAGAAATCATCATCATCATGGCGCACAAATACAAACTTCAACCCGCAGCCATCCAATATGCAACAGTGTTTGTTCTTAATTTTGGCCGGATTTTCAGGATCTGGTAATTACTGTAACGGGCCAATCGGCCTCATCCGGCTAGTTGTATATGCGCCTCGGGATACCTCAGTTGTTTTTGTTTACGTTTTATATCAATATTGCTCTACTACTGGTAGGTTCTCCCACATACGTGCGGTAATCTATGATGGCAACTGCACACCCGTATTACCCCACCTCTGCTCCTGTATCATAGTGTGGCCTAGGATAGGACTTACTAAATTGTCATTGTAGCGCTTCAGACTTTGCAAAACAGAGCGATTTGCGCTTTATTTGATCTGCGACCTATGCGATCAGTCGGTCTCCTACTGAAGGAGCACGATTCACGTGAATCAGCTGATATCTTTCGAGCTGTTATTTCGCTTACAAAATCATCGACAATCTTATCGAGATGGGCACTTTTTCTGGACCACACCTTATATTGCTGCACTATACCCTCTCCAAAACAGGCGATCTCACCTCGTCCGCACTGTTCCGCCAACACAATTTCTTGCGAATGAACCATGTCATCATCCATTTTCACTTGAAATAAAATTCCTCCCACGATTCTCGATCTTTCTGCCTTCAATGGAAGCCTCATAAAGTTTGTTTCTTCTTCGTAGTCTCGTGCTTTACCGGCGCTCCCTCTGCTAACATTATTAATTTTAAATTCAATTGACTTTACTCTAATTAAAAGTATTCAAGCCACTTATAATTTATTATCTTTAGTATTTGTTGCCGGTCTTCTCTCGTTATGTTTTGCCCTCTTTCTTCTTTCTCCCATACCCTAAAATTAAAACTTTTTTAATTCTAGACTATCCTCTAGGAGATTGTTTTTAATTCCAAACTATAATCTTTTCTCAATAAGTATCGCTCAAAGAAAATTCGATCAACAGCAGGAATCGAACCGACGACACCCCGGTAGATGACATCCATGACTAGCGCACTAGTCCCTTAGACCACGCCGCCACCTTTTCCCATACACTATTTCCACAGCTTTTTCTATCTCCATCGTGTAAGCTGCCTTCCGCTTAGAGGCATTCTTCTCTTCTGTGTGCGCATTGTTTTGCTGCCACCCTGCTGATGCTACCTGTCTTCTTTCTTATTTTATCACCATTTTGGTGGGCAAACTTTGCCCCTTCGTCAACCCCAGCGTTATTACTTTCAACTCTTTGGCATCTCATCCGTCTCTCTCGCTTTCTATCTCTCGTTCTGTTTTTCTCCGTCTATTGCTTTCCCTCTTCCAGTTTCCTTTTCTCCTCGGTCCGCTCCATAGTGCATGAGTACACGTTTACGCTCCGTTTTGCTGTAACGCGCAGACACATATTTGTTCCTTCCTTGCTTCCTTAGCTTCCACGCAAACGCCTACGCTCGTAGGTACTGGCTATATATATACGCACAACGCGTGCTCGGCCAGCTTGTATATCAAGAGCAAGCGTCTCACCCGACTAATGGACTGGAAAAGAGGGGAACAGTGTGTGCTGAAGACGCTCTTCAGCCGTGCTTCGCAGAGCAGACGCAAGACAGCTTTTAACCTCTCCCCTTCTAGGCTGTCTTTACTCTAACCAGTCCTAGTCTACCAGAGAGCCTGGGCAGGCCACGGTATTGCTACTGCTGACTGAGTGGGGCCACGTGCGCTCTGCACGACGCTGGCTACAGGCGTTGCTGGATATGACTCTATTATCGTAATTAGTGGTGGTAGAAATCGGAAAATGATATCAACCTGCATACACATAGGGCACGTATAGCATTTGACTTAAGCGGATTGCAATACGCCCAGAAAACGAACTGTTGCTTGTTAAAAAATCTGTCTGCGCTCATGTGACGACACAGAAAAATCGGACGGGTGACATCACTTAGCAGTCAATAACGACCGCGAACGGCACTAATGGCTCCAGGACACAAAGGCTGACCTTCACCAAATGACATTACATAGAGCTTGGCTGATATAATATTGAGGTTGATTTGGCCATCGTTTATCTGACGTCATTCTATCCAGACTCGCTATGTTATCCAAATATAGTTGTTCAAAAGCAATCGGTTAATGTCCAGATTAGAGTTCTGGGAAACAAGATTTAAAAACGGAAAAAACATTTTAATGCTAAGAAGAAAACCAATGTGAGTGACAACTGCAGCAAGAGCAGAAGCAATCGAAGCAGTTCATCCGATTCAATAGGCGCTGTTAGATCCAGATTACATTAGGATCACATTTAGTAACGCTAATAGGCAAACAATACACAGCAGACACACGAATCGACATATAGCAAGATACCCACCTAGAGTCCAGAAAAAATAAATTTTCGTAACATGTATAAAGGCGCAGCAAGCATACTTGATTACTCGTATATATCTTCTCAAAGACGCCAGCGCACACATACAAACAATACGCGCTCTGTTAGTCTATTTTACACAATTGTGTAGATCTGTGTCGAAGTTCCACCACGATCGGCTGCAGGTGGTTATTGTCAAACTGTGCTGACGGCTTAGACGTTTTACGTAGAAACTAGTATAATACCTGTTCTAGATCGGCTAGTTGTTGTCCTTTCTATGATGTGAATCGTAATTTATCTCGAGCCCGATGGTGGCGTGGTGCCTCACATTCGCATGCGGCTCGCGACCGGAGGAGACTCATAGGAGGTGCAGCACGGGTTTGATCCCTACCGTTGTACATTTGCATTTATGCCGTCCGTGTTACGAAGCAATGCGAAAACAAACCCGTGGACGTTAAATGTTGGCTGAGAGTCAGCCCGAAAAATAAGTTGTTGTCCTGTGCGACGGCATTCCTATTGCAATTGAGGCTACTCTGCCCTATGAGTAGTAGTAATAGTAGTATGCAGCACGTTCTTACCCGTTTCGATTGGCAAAGTATACTTACCGTGCCAAAGTTTTTCCAATAATCAACTTGTTCGTTAGTTCCATAGGGTCTTCGCTAGCCAACCAACCGTCTCACGTTTCCTTCCATCCGCCGAGAGAGGGAGAGAGTTCAGGGTTTCTACGTCAATTAGCGTAAAGCTGCGCCCGCGGAAAAACTTGAGACTTAGGTCGACGCACTATCTCCCCTGTTGCAGTTTGGCAGAACGGTCTGATGTTGGCTAGGAACAACCAGCCATGCGGGAATTATATGTGTCCCAGTTGAAACGTACGACCGCTACCACGTGGTAGCATCATAAAGCCTGCGGCAAGCATACGTCTTATTTAGAGTGAAGCGATAGTAGTTTTAAATTCGAGATGACGACGACTGCGTAAGCTAACTTCTCGCGTTGAAATACCTCCAAAAATAGAGCTCAGTTCTAAGCGCCCCTTATGTTTCGCCAGTGTTTTAAGGCAGCTTATAGAGTGTCGCCCATCGGCAAACGGTATGTCCTACTAGGTAGTAAGCTTCAATAGCATCGCATGTAAGAGATATCAAATCTTCTTGGCTTGAATAGGCACTTAATAATAATTTTAGGTGCACAACACCACGCGTTGCTTGGCGCGTGGTGTAGTGGCAGAGAATAGCACATTTGCCAGCCAATTGTGAGCCTAGAATTGTTTTTTTTTTCCAATGGATAGCTATTATTGTTTGGCGCTGCAGCATGTCTGCTAAGTGGCGGTTTAACACTTGGCGGTCCCGGATAGCTATTATTAACAAAGGACTGCACAAGGATTGTACGGATAACGGCAAGCGAACGTTTTTTTGCACAAGTGTGGCCTTTTTATTTCTTATATCGGCCTATTTTGTCGGCACGGCATAACACGAGCTACGGAATGTGTAACCTCAGCGATGAATATACAATAGATTTTACAAATGTCGATATCTAGAAAAATCGTATTATACCTACACATATATAGACACGGGCAATAACCGTTTCCGCAAAATGCCCTTAATTGTTACAATCGTTGAAAATGTGTAATTATGCAAAATTTCAAGCCCAATGAGAAATTACTGGATTTAATTAAATTTGCCGTCCGGGAAAGACGACCGCATAAAAAAATATACATTTGATCTGAATGATTAGGTAAAATCCTACCTTATCGGCGTAGCTGTACCAAGTTAAAAAGCTTGTTTAGCGTAACTATCGGTACCATGTTTTATGCCGTTATGTGGGTCATAAAAACACGTTGCGCAAACCAATTGTGGGCCAAAAGTTAGTCAACTGAAATATCATGTTACCCTGCTTTATTTAATCACACATTTCTGTTTCTATATATTTAGAAAAATACTAACACGGCTATCTATTCAACGTTGAATGGGTTCTAAAAGCTCAGCTAGTTTTGTTAATTGTGATAGTCTGTTTTGCTCTGGTATTTTGGCTTATTTTGGACGAAGTCGGCTCTTGCGCCTTAAAAATCTAGGATTTTAATATCTAAGATTCTCTTTTAGCTTAGTAACGCCGGCTGAATTGTTTCTGAGTAAAGGAAACAGGGCCGTAGAATGTTACTTACAAGTTGGACCCTATTGGATGAACGAAAATAAACAACAGCCGGCTCTTCTCTCATACGGCAATATTGTTTGAGGCGAAATGCCGATAATTATTATAATAATGTTTATAGTAAACCTTAAGTTATGGTATTGGTATATTTTGTGCTACGTGGGCGTCTATTAATTGTATTCGAACATCTCAGAAGTTTATATGTCACGTATTGAAAAAATATAGCACATAGGTGGCGCATTTGGATTTGACTGTGCTTGGTCAATCCACGCTGACATAAGGATTTGTTGTTGGAAAAGCCTATACAAAAATGCAACGTTTACAATCAAAGCCGGAAAAGCTCCACAAAGGGTCCAAAAGTAAGAAAAACGCGAAGAAAACAAGACTCGGCAATTCTTAAGGAACTGAAAATGGTGGAGCAACGAATCTGCATCAAATTTTGCATTAGATACCAGATCGTTATCGTTGATTTGATGTGGCGGAGACGTTATAAACTGCTTATGGTGAGATAGCTGTGGAATTAATCTTGACCGATATTTTATGTATCAGAAGACTGGCAGCGAAGTCGCACTTTGGGAAGATATAGTTTATAATATTGTCGTTACACCATTGTTCAAGTTCTTCAAGTTATCAGCGTACAGTTTGTAAGTAATGCCAATAGGCAACACATTTTAAGATCTGTAATCATCATATAATGTTGTTTATTTCGCAATAACTTTGCATTTCAAGATGGATTCATAACTTTAATACAGTCGTCATTATACACAATTTGAACATTTCAGCGACCGTCGCACCGGGCGAAAAAGCGCAAAGACCGCCGATGCGCCTGGCAGCTCGCTGCGTGGCATTTCGCGCATATCCGCGAGCAGAACCGGTGACGACTTTGATCACCAACTTGGTGAAATCGCTGGGTCGAACATACCAAGTGATGATAGCCATGCACAATGTACCTTGTGTAGACGTGCCGGCTAGTGCATGCCATTCCCACTCAAAGTTCCCTGACAAGGTACACATCTAGCTACGCTACCTCTGCTAAGGCCTCGGTCACTTTTCCCTGCCACTCAAACAAAGAATGCTGACGTGGCCCTATGATAGGTAACTTAAGCCAGATTCTAATCGTTTCCACTTTCGGTTCGCAACCCGCTAGCAGGTACATAAAGCGGTTTCTTGCCGTCCGCGGCAACCAACGAACACGCTTCATGTATAGTGTGAAGAATCTTTCTAGCTGCGCAAAATTTGCTATTGAAAGATGACCCCACACCCTGTCAAGGCTGTAGCTCAAAATTGGCACAATCCTAAATTCAAAAAGACGTGTGAATAGAGGCAATAGCCGCCCGACACCTGTCGCCGATGTGCTAGGTAAAGGTCGTTCCCGCGAAGTGTAGTCTCAGACCCATTAACGGGAAGGAATTGACAAACTTCAGCGGTTTTAAGATATATAATAAAAACACAAAATAGAATTGGTTCAAAACAAAATACCTAAGGTACACCAGAGTGGCAAGGAGCGCATCCACAAAAGCGGTAATTTGTTCTTGTACAAAAAGATTCATCAGACAGATATTTCCCAGATTAGTTAACTGAGCAGCGATCTATTAAAGGTTTTCTAATTTGGTCTAAAGTATACTGTGGCCAACCCTATGAAATACTTAGGATAAATCAAAACATATACGATTAAATGATTTCTGGTTAAAATACACATGGCCCAGTCTTCCCAGCCTAGACATACCCAGGTAAAAATTCGTCCGTTTGGTAAGCCATGCCATTGTTCGTCTAGTACGCCATTTGATCCGGGTATAGTAGTTCAAATAGTTTACATGCTTAAAGTGCTGTAAGTGCTATTTTCATATAAACTATACGGGAATGTTGTTTGAAGTCAGGCTGCAAGGCGAGATCCTTGCTATTATAAGGGCAGGAGATATTGTGCTGTTAAAGTCAAGCTTCGACTTTTTCAGAATCCAGATACCGGTACAGAAGAGTGCATGTAATTTCGTATCGCATGTCGTAGCGTTGCTATCATTGAAGTTGGCTTTTCAACGAAATAAGCCCCTATAGTAAATAAGGATAAGCTTGAAGGCCTAAATAATAGGAAAAGCTCATTAGGTATGATTCGTGTTAAGTCAAAGTGTAGCCATATGTAGCCTAAAAAGTTCCTCCATTTTATTTAAATCGATCGCCTTCTGTCGTTTTGGGCCCGTGAAGCCCAAACTTGATATTATAATAGTGTAGCACTTTATTTTTTTAGTGAACACCCTTACACCACAAAAATAACGACGAAAGCTACCGCCCTGTTTTCCAATGTTGCTGCTATGCTGTGCGCCTAAAAGAGTATATTAGATAAACTGTTAAACAGCTTTTAATATTTGATTATACGCTTGGTTCCGCTTAGCATGAACCTATGTCACAACGCGCGCAATTTTTGAATATAATAATAATGAATTTTTTTTGGGGTTAAAGCATTTCTAAACGATCAACAGTTTCAAGCGAGGATTGAGGACGAACAGTGGTACACCGTATCCTGCTTTTGTCTAGGGCGGATACCTGTCTCTTCTTCTATACACAACGTCTTTTTTATGCATAAGCAGGTGTCTATCAATGCAAACATTAAATATCTTTGTAGTACTGACTGATGACCTAAATATTTACTTATCTGTCTGCTTGGATAAGCTTTCTACCGTTTTACAATTGGCTGTTGACGACATTAGTCGATGGTGTCGCGACAATGACATGCTTTACTCCATTACTAAATCTCAGTAATACTAAAACACGAATATGCGTTATTTCTAATTATGATTTTAGTTACCACATTACCAAATTAGAAAGTAAACCTCAGTGTGTCTTGTGAACAACGTTTTTACTTGCTTCATCCTAATTAACTGGGCTCATCCCATCTGGTTGAACATGTAGAAAAGTAGTGGGGGACGTACAAGCATGATTCCTGGGGCACCTGTGGTGCTCTCGAGACATGACGACCGCTTTCTTCACTCACTCTTAGCTTATTCTTTGAACTATGCAACAAAACCGCACTACCTTAATATAAAAAGTGTAAGTTATTAAGAACATTTTAATGTACGATCTAACAACCTACGGAGCCAGCACTCCAAAGGCTGTGCGGAAAGGCTGTTTGCACGGAACATTTTAGTAGCCTGTATTCTTAAGAAACGGCAACACGGACATCTAAATAATTATAGCCTGTTTGACGGTTAACGAGGTGCTCGCTGCGTCGGTTATGTACACATGAAAAAGTGCGTTTATGTTTACGCTATAATTGGAAAGAAGCTGGCGCCTAAAATAGACTCACGGCAAGTGTTTAAACCAAAATGGCTTACTCAGGATGCGCGTGTTAAAGTGAGTGCGCAAACTAAAAGGCTTTGAAGAACTTACGATAGTATGACCACAATAAATAGTTTATCACAATGAGTACGTAATTTATTCCTGTTTAGTTTGTAGGCCGATGTCTTTGACATTTGAATCAGAAACAGATTTCTCCAAAAAACCTCAAAGCTAATATATGGCATTACAATATTTTATTCTAAATCTAAGAGACGTTTGCACGGAACAATTCTTCAATTAGACCAATCTAGAGAAGCCGGTTTTGCCTAGCGTTGATGTTTGCCTGTCTCGTTTTTAAATTGTCATCTTTGTCCGGCACGTATACATTGTGTTACCATGACACCAGGCTCCCACGTGTTTGCTTCTTTAGGAGGAAACATAGGTTTGCATAAATTATACATGATATATGTTCTATGAGATGTATTGGACTTTTTTATCCTGACAACATTTATGTTAATCTCTTATCATATCGATTGTGATGATTATGCTAAAATGATAAAGCGTTTCAACGTAATTATTAATGCATATTGCTTACAGCAATAGCCCCAAAAATGAATGGCGCTATAGCATTGCACTTGAACTCAATCTCTGATGTGCGGCATCGGTACACTCAGAGAGTAGGAAGGTAATGTGATAGCGTCGAAAGCTTCTGCTGTAAAGTAATCTGGAGCTGTCACATGTGCAGATCTTGGTGGTAGTAGCAAGTACTCAATTGAAAACCTTGAGCACTGAAGTTGGGGATGTGTTCCATGTGAAAAGTAGTTCATTGTGAGTCAGTCGGTCCTAAGCTTATGGCGAAACATGTGTTGAATGTGTATATTGCTTACATACTTAATCATGCACATCCTGTACAGTTCGCCTGCAGGGTATCGGAAATAATGCCATCGGTTATCCCAAGCAGCCGCTGAAAGCCCAGTATAGTATAGAAGAGTGAATCAAGCTAAGTGGATGCGCCCCCCCGATATAACTACCTAAAAGTTTTTAACGTATATACGCATGACAGTTAACTAATGATGATAGACCACTCACTCGATTTCTTTCTTACACTTGCCACCAGGTGCCTATATATATATATATATATATATATATATATATATATATATATATATATGTACATATATATATATATATATATATATATATATATACATATATATATATATATATATATATATATATATAATATATATATATATATATACATATATATATATCCGTAACGACGATTATGATTGGATACGAATATTGCCTTTGCATTTCTTAGCTACGTTTTTCCATTGTATTCCTTTAGCCATTGCGGCGGAACAGGGCGGACAGCGTCTCCCGCCGCATTCCAGAACTTCCATGAGGGTGGTCGATCGCATCATTAAACCCCATCGCCTTTTCTCGTCTCGTGCTGTCTTTCTCGCTGCTGCTGCTGCTAGTGCTGCTGGAAACAGTCGCCGCAATACTAGCAATAGCAGTTGTAGTAGTAGTAATAGTAGCAGCACCACCCCTTGGTGGTAATACGTGGCCGGGCCGCGAAATAAGTCGCCCCAGCTATACGTCACGATACGTTGAAAGGAGGAGAAGGCGCAACAAGACCGACAACGTGGCCGGCACTGTTGTCGCCATGACTTTTCGCCTCGTCCTCGTCGCTATCTCCTATCGAAGACAATGAAGAAGGAAATGTCAGCTGTCTTAGCAGCGAAACCGAGTCTCTGTCCTGAAGCAGCAAGCTGGCGGCAAAACCTGCGGCATCCGCCGCAGCTCGTCGACCCGCACAGCCGGCGACCGTCCTGATCCCAACCGAACCGCAACTAAGTTTAAGAGCAGCATTATACAAGGCGTTGCGTTGCTGAAACAACAACAACGGAAACTGTTTTGCGTTTCCGACCTTTATACGAAACCGCAGCGAGCAGATGTAAACGCGACCGAATCAGCTGCCAGGGAGATTGCTCCGCGCTCCCGTGCCCTGAAAGGCCAGTCAGCCTAATACACGGTAATCCTAGCTGGTAACCTCCTTATCTTTTCTTTCTAGAAAGGTAGCCTATAGGTCGTTTTGTTGTTCTCAATGCCACAGAGACCAGTAGACTATACTACAATGAAGCTACGCTCGCAATAAAAGTTACAGCAGTATGCCTTTAGTAGCGTTATGTATGTTTTGCTGTTGTATAAAAACCACATGTAGCGTGTCGAAACTATGGTAAACGATTGCCTTGAACCATGTAGTTTTTTTCGATGGTTCAATTTAGCATGTGCGAGGCGAAGAAGGAAGACCAGAGCTCTCGCTTGTCGAGCCTGGTGGCGTGGTGGCTTAGGTCTGCGCTTTGCAACCGGAGGAGAAACATAGGTGCGCGGGTTTGAGCCCCACCGTTGCACATTTGTCTTTATGGGGGTCCGTCTATGAAGCAATGTGAAAAACAGTTCCGTGGACGTTAAATCTTGAGGCTGAGGGTCAGCTTAATAACTGTACTTTAGACCTCTCGCTTTAACGCTGAAAAAGACGCCCTATAGGTTCCTAGTTCTACAACATTGGCAAATCTTCCTAACCACTTGAAAAAAAGTAAAATATCGCAAAATATTAGAACGTTCAAAAGTTTTTAGAATGAAGACCATGTAGGTTATAGCTGGAGTCTTACAGGACTCGAGTTTGGGACCCGTGCTCTGGAACCTGGCTTACGACAGGATGCCCGATGTCGATAGCCTCCCGAATGGGGTGGAAACGCTGGCGTACGCCGACGATTCTGCACTCATGGTTACCACTAGCACCAAGACAGCCCTTAAGAGCGCCTCCAATGAAGCACTGGCTTAGATGAACAAGTGGATGGAAAGCTCGCACCCGACAGACCGGCAGAGAGCAAGAGGGGCAAGACTCGTGATAGCGGGCCACCGAATATAAATCAGAAAAGAGACGACGTACATCGGGAGATCCTAGATACAAGACTCACGGAATCGGCGCATATAAGGTTTGTGACTGACAAACTCAAAACGGTCTTCCTGAACCAAGCGCGTATTCTGCTGAGAGCGGTGGAATGTCGAAAGCCAAGAGGAGACTGTTAGCAACAGTACAACGGCGCTGTCTGGCGAACAAGGCGATGCGAACGGCAAAAAATTGGAGAAGAACTAAGGTCAGGCCAAGGGACGCTGCAATACAGCAGCCGAAACTGCGGGTGCGGAGAAATACGACTTTAGTGGGTTTGTGAGTCTCACACTGGTCAAGCAAGCTGCCTGTGACGCATGTGCATCAATGTGTGTATTCCCGAAAATTCCAAAAACAAGGAATGAAAATCAAGAATTGCCTAACTTTGTTTTATTTGATATCCTCCTTCGATTGAGGTTAGAGACGCCGCGTACAGTACCATTCGAGAGCATTATTTCAGAATGGGAAAAAAAGTCGAAGAAGCTCGACGAAAGGTTGGAGACCTAGATATTTTCAGTGCCTCTCACCTCTGGTCTGGTCTTGCCTGTGAAAATCGCCACGTCTATACCAGATACATAATTCATGGCTATCATCACCTGGTCTGTTCAAACACGAGCTTCCACGAGGAGTACACCGAATGCATCTGTCGACTGTACTCTCAGGCGTGTACGAAGTTTCATGCGTCTGCCTGGCCCTTGCGAAGAGATCACTGCACTACCTCTCTCGAATAACATGCCGCGAGCAGCTGACTGTATAATTGTATAATTTAAATATATATCTATGTCATACGCATGCTCAATATGAGTGAAAGAAATATGATAAAGATTTGATATTCTCCTAAAAAGCTTAATAGAGATTGCCATCTGGTATTTCAGAGAAATTGCAACGCGTTCTTAGATTAGAAAAAGGGATTAACATTTCTATTGCTGAAAAAAGCGAATTGACAATAATCACATGATTCCATTTCCGGAGAATAGAGAAGCTGTTCAAACTGTTTGGACTTCAGTTTGGCCAAGCCGCAACTTGTGTGCATTGTTCTGATAAAACAAGACAACATTCATCTGCAGAACTGACCGTTTCTCTGTGAGTAATATATTCCTATAATCGTTCTACATCTCTAAGGTAGTCGACCAGAATCATTCCACGTTGGTCCGAAAAACCGTAGCTATTACCTATCCGGCCGATACCTTTGTCCGCTTTTCGGAGGTCCTTTACCGGGTGCACACCATTGGCAATACTCTTCTTGGGTCGTGGCAGTGTGGTGATGGACCTAGCATTCATCGACGGTTACGAATCTACGTTCAAAAATCCGATGGATGTTTCTACATCTTGGCCAAGTCGGCGAAACTTCGCTGAGGACGCGCTTCTTTTTGCTCTTAGTTGAACATACGCGGCAGCCATTTTGTTTTGTATGTTTTCGTCTTATATTGTCGTGCAGGATAAAATGTACACTACCCAAACGTATTCCCTCACTAATCACCCTGGTGTTCACTCACCCATCTGCGGCAATAATTCTCCTCACGTTTTCCTCATCAATAGTCGTGCTTGGGCGTCCGGAACGTGTTCATCCTTAATTTAGCTTGTGCGACCTCTTTCAAAACTCATTCATCCAGTTGGAAACTGTGGCAAAACATATCGCTTGGATTGCACTCCAATTTTTAAAAGAAGAATGCTTGATTGCCGCTTGAAACCAATTCTTATTTATCTTCCAAAATCACGCCGAAACGTTGTAAGGGAAAGCGATGAAACGAATCGAACGAAGAAATTGTAACGGACAGTCATTATGATATTTTGCCTGCTAGCAAAGTGTTACAGTCACAGCGAGAGCATGCCAAAACTCGAATTCTAAGTAGCTCATCCTAAGAACGAGTTTGTTGCTTGTTGGTCTTTAGATCGAAAAATCATTTTAGGTTCAACGCGGTTTCATACAAACTATTTTCTGCACATAGCGAGCTTTCAAGTTAGTTTGCCGTTTCTTTTTTGCAGGCAAATATGACACGACTGGATGCTGGCTCCGAGATTTAAACGAATATTATTTATTTAGTTTCACCGATGCTCATTACGTCGTTAACACATGTTTGAATTGGAATCGTGTCAAGAATGTTGCATGTGACTATGTGGGAACGGTTCAAATTACATTATTATTAAGTTTACATACGCACTCGTCGCCCCCATACAAGTCTCCTTTTAAGCACGAATGGTGATGGTAGTCATGCCAGGGAACTCTACAGATAGTCGCCCACCTGCTTTCTCTGTTGCTTTCCAGCCCATTGAGATGTGCGAAATGCCAGGCGTTCGTTATAGTTCTGTATTACAACGTTTCGTTCTTCTCTACGGTATGCAAACAAACAGTGTGCTTGCAGTACCGCTGGTTTGAACTTGTGGTGTTCTCGTACCAGTTTGTTGGACATTTTGTCCTCTCTGTACATGTACACTACGAAATTAGCTCAGGCATTTCGCGGTATTCCCTAGTTCATTCTAGTATTCTAGGTCCGCATTGGCGAGGAACGGCGCCACCTGTCTTAGACAGTAGCATATGATATGTCTTATATTGACCTTGAAGAAACATTGGGTAAATGCTAGGTCCACAAATTGAAATTACCCGATATAGGTTATAGCCGCAGCGGGGCTTTAGGAACAACCCCCTATCTTCTAGATATTGTCTGATTAATTAATGGGGCGTCAATGTTACTTATAAGTTAGAGAAATGGTTTTCTATAGCGCCGATGTTTGCTAGCACAATCGTTAGTTCTTTATTAAGACATTTGGCGTTTTGCCAAGTTTAGCACACAACCTTTTTATGGTCCGCCCTTTATCAATGATCTTATCTTTAACGCTTTACTAACGAGAAATGTGTATATACACGCGACCTCTTGAACTTTGTAGTTCCGACATTTTTTGGGCGTTGAGAATACAATACTCCGGTATGAACGTTCATGTAAAGGGGAAGGCGAATGATGCAACGCTATTATCTCATGTCATGCATACCTAGTATTTATACGCGGTTAACTATTCACCCGGGGGTTGCACGTACGTGCAGACATATTTAAGCAAAAACGGCAAAAAAACGAAGAAAGGCAAATTTTAAACGAAGTGACGACGACAGGCGGACAGATGCTAACAAACAAAGGGGTCCCCGCTTTGGGGGAGCTGCAGGAAACTCAACCCTGGGACTGAAGCGCTGGTTCCGCCAACGTACTAAGGTAGCCTGATAAGAACTGGATGAAGCTGCGATGCTTCTCTCGATCGAGGCGGTCCCCGACCCCCGGACTCACTTTTCGTTGAAAGCTACTATCATCGCGTCAGTGATGCTCGCCAAATCGCATCAGGTTGACACACTCCTTGTCGGATATTCACTTGCACTGAGGGACTACTCGTGACATCGAGAGCGAAGACGCCGGCGACGACGTGTTCCGGCGTTGACACGCAAAGACTGCTGCATAAGTAAAGCTTGCTATGGTTCCCTGGGGCAGCATTGACCTAGGGCAATTCCCTGACTTGCAATAAGTTGTTAAGCGGCGCCTGCCTCTCTCGATGGAAGTCGGCCGGCCGGCCATCTGGCTTCCGTCGGCCAGGCTCGACCGGGGTCCGGGATGGCGGCCGGTGCGCGCAGAATGACTGAAGAGGCTGGGGCTTTAGCTTCGCACGAAACGCCACCGTCCATCAGTGTGTTCAGCGTTCACTCTTATTGGTTAGATGGGTGTTCCCGACGAGCGTCCGTGATAGCTGGCCCACCATACAGACAGGGCTAGCCTCGTTACGTACGTGTTACAACACACGCAAGATAGCTAGGTTGTTGCCCCCCTGTCTTTGCGCACACACACATTTTGACGCAAGCATTAAGCAAACACACAGAGACAAGGTGCAGAAAGCAGGCACTTGTTCGCAGTGTTAAACTGGCTCACATCTTTTTTTTAAGGTAATCATCGACTTGAAAGGTAACTCCAAGCGGCTCCGTTTTCAGCATCAGCAGTTGATTCAAAACGAATTTTAGCAAAATCGTTTAGATCTCTTAACGAGAAGATTTCCTAACACAGATGTCTAACCGATAACTGATTCCGTGTAAAGTATCTTCCGAAATGGATCCAATCGAATCGAAACGAAATTTACCGATATAGCCGGTGCGACATTTTGTGCGAGAAAATCACAAAATATTGAAATGATATTTTAAAAAGTTGTTAATTATGAAAGCGCATGTACAGGGCGCTGAGAGTACCTGCTCGGCGTCCCACGAAGTGTACAACTCTTTACTGATTTCGTGTGTGCTCAATAATAAATCATATATATATATATATATATATATATATACATATGGGACTTATGGGTGTGCTTAGAAAATGATAGAGTTTGAAGCTCGGAGTTCTACGAAGCGTACCATATTCCCACTGGCTTCCTCTTTGCTCCATAATAGATCAGACAGGTATATATATATATATATATATATATATATATATATGTTTTGAGAAGTAGGCAAAACCATAAACATATATGTCTTAGGAAAATAGATTAGTGTGTACTAGACGTTGCAGGGGCTGCAAACATTTCTTATACAAGAAAATATATATATATATATATACTGTCAGTATACTTCACAATATTATCTTAGTTGCTTTGATCGTTGCCACGTTGATAACAACGACTACAGGTAAAAGTCGTCACAATGACACTTTCCCGCGTTGACAAGATGTGAGTTCTTGCGCTTCAGCTCGTATCAAAGCTTTTGAGTGAGCTAAGATATGATAGAGAAGTCAGTAGGCTCTAGGACGTTCTGCTTTGTCTTATATAGGACATGCTTTCGCAATAATAAAAATAACAATTTTCTTGTATTTTGTCGCGCGCGACCGTAGCACTGCTGCCACGTCGTCTTCCGTTTGATGCGAAGTATAGCCTAATGGAAAAGGATTGTCAAAGATGCTGGTTTTTTATTCTATTACTGAACCAGCTCGTTGAGTGAAACCGTGTTACGTGGGACCTTGCAAGCCCCGAGTTTACACGCCAACTTTTAGAGTTTACGTCTAAAATGTTAGCAAACCCAGTATAAACAGCTACCCGAGCTGAGATGGCTAAAACGGGCTACTTAGAAGGGTTACCAACCAAGAGGCAACGGCTATACGTTAATTTACGGTATTTTTTATTTATAGAAGTATACTAAACGGCTATACGTTGTGTGTTGTTTTCCTTTAGTCTGAGGCTTTGCGGACACTTAGAAATTCCTAAGGTCAGTATTTAAAACGCTTTGTTCGGTCCCTGAAATATTCTGCTGATGCAACGTTCTTGCGTCCACCGCTTTAATACAATCGAAACCCAGTTTCTGCAAGAGCCCCTCCATATTTAATACACACGTGTTGCACAACAGCAATTATCTACATACGGTACTCCTTGCATCGAACAGAGTAATTCTGGCGTCTAGGTTAATGTGTATGCACTATTCCTGTAACGCATGCATGTACTTTAAAATTTCTTATGAAACTTCAGTCATTTTTTTAAATAGGATATTGCAGCAGTCGATTATAAAAGCAAAAAGGACAAACAACAGATCATTCAGGTGTAGCTTTCGGTCATATAGTACTGAATAAGTGTGATATACTCGCAGTTTTCAATCCGGCTTTACGTGCAGATCGTAACGACAAAAAATCGAGTGTCTACGGAGCATGCTCCGTCTTTGCGACCTGACTTGTTTAGTGGCCGTTCTCCTTTAAACTCGAGAAATGGTTCAAAGTGGGTTAAGTCATTTGGACGTAGTTGGGAATTTTTAACACGATCACCCGCTCTTCGAACGGAGCCGCAATTTGGCCATGGCGGAATGTGAAATAAAACAGGTGCAAGACAATTGCCTTGTTCTCAATCTATCGGTAAGGCCCGTCTACAAAAAGTTAGATTTGTCTCTAGACGAAAACGGCATTAGCATGCTTTTATTGTAAAGCGCGCGCGATAGAAAAAACAGCCATAAAATGACCGCTGAACTTAAATAAGCTAATTTTTTTATATTATATATATTTGGGAAAACGATACAGGTAGACTCTTGTTTTAGCCGTGTAGTTTGGCTATTGCATTTTTAAGACGAGAGTATATATATATATATATATATATATATATGCAAGGTATCCGTAAATTTTTCGAATATAGGTATAGGGAATGGCTCGTTTAAGCCAATGTTTTTTCAATAAAACACGTTTTCGGAAAAGTCTTGTTTTGTATTGAGAGTGAAATAACTATAATCTGTGAGATTGGTGTTATCGCCTGACATAGAAGCACAACACGTGCAATTGCAAAACAAACAGTCTTGTATAGAGAAACTAAACGCGTGTTCGTACTGTTTTTTCTTCCGGAGAACGTACAACGCTCGCTAGAAACTGTGACATAATCGTTAAGAAGAAAATGTGCAAAAAATGGAAGTTCTATTTTTAGCTTTTACGTTTAATATCTCAAAATTATAACCTTGCGGCCTTTTATAGCGCTCAAAAACGCCACACATTTAGACAAATGCGTTTTATAACGGTAATTTGGGTACCAAGTCTATGGTGATCCAATCCGAGGCTACAGAGTAATTAAGGTTTTCCGGAGAGATTGGGTCTACTTTATCAGTCAAATCACTCGCCCTCACATAGCTCTAGACGACCCCACAACTATTTATTATATTACAGTAACTGCTCGATGATGCCTCCGCAAACTCTTAGGCAGATTCAGTAGCGTTGGACGTATATGCCAGGCATTGCTCAAACGATCTCAACAGCGGCGAAAGTTAGCCTGGCTCTTCACGTGACTCGATCGTAGGCTCGTAGACGAGAGCCTTTAGACGATCACAAAATAAAAACAATCCGGACTTGTCAAATCGGGCGATTGCGGTGGCCAAGCGATCGACCCGGCGTAGCCAGTCCACCGATTATCGAATTGCCAATAAATGCTGCAGACCGCTGTTTTATAAAATCCGGGCAATGACGCATGGTTCGTGGAAGCATTGTAATTAGAATAGAATAGAATAGAAAATGCCTTTATTTACCGAATAAAGGGTGAGAAGGAAAGCTAGGTGGGCAAGGACGCCCTCAAAACCTCCTTGTTGTGCAATTCTCTGGCTACACGCCAGGAAACATATTATTGACTGTTTCAAGTCTTGGAATACATTTTGGTAAAAACATTATGTGACTTCTGCGATTATTCATTGTCACGTCGAAAAAACGGTTGATAAGATCGGCACTTGAAAGTTGCGATAGTGCTCGCGTGTCGTTGTTCTTCAGTAAAAACGAGAGCGACGGAAGGTTTACAGCATTCGGGTCAATATTACATCTTTTACAGAGCCTTTTTAGAAATCTTCTCTGAATACCTTCAAGCATGCCTATGTGCTTGCACAAGTATGGGCTCCAGACAGGTGAACAATATAAAAGTTTGGATAGCACAATTGCTTTATACAGACGAATATACACATTTGGGTCCTTGATGATAAAGCAACGGAACAGCGTGTTCACAAGTGTAGATGTTGTTTTGACTAGCTCTCTTATATGTACAGAAAATGTTAGATCTGTTGACATTAATACCCCAAGATCCCGAGCACCATTAGCGGTGGGCAGAATTGTCCCTTTAAGCTGATACTCCAGATTAAAGAAGCCATGTTTCAAAACGAGGCATTTCGAAACTGATAGCTCCATGCCATTGTCAATGCACCAGCGGCAGATGCCATCGACAGCAGACTGTAACGCAGTGTGCGCTGAGGGAGAGTCCAAGGGAGCGTATATCTTTAGGTCATCGGCGTACAGTAGGTATTTAACACTCGACGGAATATAAGATTTTATGTCTAAAACAAACACTGTGTACAGCAAAGGAGAGACGCAGCTCCCCTGTGGGACGCCGGACGGAGCCAGTCGTGGCTCACTGAGAGCTTCCCCGCATTTGACTCGGAACGACCGATTGTGTAAAAACGCGGCAAGCCATTTACGCGTTTGTAAATGAACCTGGAGCGTCTTCATCTTGTCGATAAGAAGCTTATGATCAACCATGTCAAAGGCACTCTTCTGGTCAAAATATATACAGTGAAAATATTTTTTGGCAATTATGTACAAGGCCCAATCGTTTGTCATTTCTAATAGTTGCGTGCACGTAGAACGACGAGGTACAAATCCGTGTTGGAAAGTATCAAACAAATTATTCACAGTTATATAGTTAGTTACGTGTTTGACTAAGATCTTTTCAAAAATTGTGCAGGCGATGGAACACTGAGCCACAGGGCGATAATTCTCAACGCGCTTTTTGAGAGCGCAATTATGAGAATAGACACCCGATCGCACAATTTGCTGCACATGGCTTCCACATGAATAAATGTCTGTTCTTTAAGAGAAATTTCACGAAATCTTCTCAGTGTGCTTATGCAAGGTTTGCGGGTGTGATTGATATCAAATCATATATTCAACGATGCGAAAAAGCAGTTCCGTTGATCCAACTATTGGAGCCGTGATAAATGTAAAAATGTGTGCACGTGTGTGTTTCCTTTTCGCACAATATGCAAACTAACCATTATTAATAAAACTAAGTTTTATATATATATATATATATATATATATATATATTGGGTCTACAAAAAAGTCTTTTTGGATTGGCGCTTGCGCGGCTTTCACAGCGCCCGCCCCGGCATAGATCATTAGCTCACTCTGTGTTGTTTTCATGTGAAAAAGAGCGGGGAATCTGCTGGTCTCAATCGTTTTGAAATATTTTTAGCCGTTTGTTCGTAAAAGTGCTGCAAAATGGAGGTAGAAAAATGCCAAATTCGGGCGATTCTACTCCATGAGTTTAAAAATGGACTAAGTGCAACGCAGGCTCACAAAAAGTTGTTAAAATCGTTTGGAGATGCCTGTTGTAAGACAGAATGTGCTAACAGTGGTTTGAGAAGTTCCGAAAGGGAAATTTTAATCTCGAAGATAAGCCTAGATCAGGAAGGCCAAGTGTTGCCAGTGAGGAGGTTTTTCGAAGGAAAATCCAGGAAAATCCCACTATAACTACTGTGGAACTTGCCGAGGAGCTTCATATTACCCAACAAGCTGTTAGCACAGCTTTAAAACGCCTCGGAATAACTTCTAGACTGTGCAAATGGGTACCTCAGGAGCTCAGCTACTTTAACAAGATGACGCGCATGCGCGTCTGCACTTCTTTGTTCAGCATGCATCAAATTTTGCCTTTTTTTCAATCGTTTTGTGACCTGTGACGAAAAATGAGTTTTCTACGACTCTCCTGTCAGGAAAAGGTTCTGGTTAAGTGAACCTGGCACCTCCGTCACCCAGCCCAAAAAGGACATACACGCAAACTAGGTTTTATATTTACGGCCGTGTACTGTCAACAACTCGAAAAGATTCACGAAAAGTGAAAGCAGTCGTACCCTGCACTAATTTCAAGAAAGGGTCCTGTTCCACCAAGACAACGCAAGGCCCCACGTGAGTAGGGAGACCCTTTCGAATATTTCCCAGTTAAAATGGGAACTTTTGGAACATCCACCGTATTCCCTCGACTTAGCACCATCTGATTACCATCTATTCAGATCGAACACGTGCGTTCTGGACTGGAAGAATATTTTGCCACTTAAGACCCAGACTTTTACAGAAAAGGAATCGAAAACCTTGTAAATCGTTGGGCAGAGGTTGTCTTTTCCGGCGGAGAATATATAAATCAATAAATAAGACCTCCCGTGACTCCTATATATGTGTTTTCTTTATAGCGCCAAAACCGAAAAGACTTTTTTGTAGCCCTAATATATATACAAGTCTATATATGTATATATAGGGTGTCTGAAAATACTCTTAAATCCTTAAAACTACATAAAAATAAGAGTGCTTAAGATATTTAAAAAATCAAACCTTACTTGCATTGATTCCGTCTAAATTCAGGATTACCTTGTGAAAACGTTTGTCATTCACCGCCGAGTGAAACAAATAATAACCGCACCAGATAGCTTTTGTCAAAAAATGTTATTTTTCCGATAAATCGAAAAGTAGTTTCGTCACCAAATCGATATGACGCTGCATGATTTGGGAAGCCTAACTGGTGGAGCCACCTAGTAGTCCGTTAGATTGAGCTTTTGCGTCAACTAAGCATTATATAGATACATCGCTAGATACGACCACAAAAGGGGAATAAAAACAGAATTCAAAAATTTATAATTCCAATTCCAATCGAATCCAAATTTCTACGGGATCTCCGGAAGCCCTGCGGCTGACAAAAGATACCCTTCCACGGCCGCGGCGTTGCCGCGTTGAACCTCGATCGATATGCCCTGCAACAAGTATTCGCTAGCTCGGGGGTCCTGAGTTGCAGCGATGACTTTCCGGCCCAGTTCCTTAATAAACTTCATAGACTCCGGTCCGATTGGGCCAAAGGTCTCTATGGCAAGCGGCTGAACTATAAATTGCGACGCTAGTTCCTGGTATTTCGTCACTTTTCGGTTCTCTGCGAGCCGGGCGCCTGCGCCCACCTCACGGCTCGTGTTTTGAACGTAGCTTTTGGCCAGCGTACATGACACTGTAACATCCCACACGAGAAGACGACCACAAGCCCAGGGGGTAAGAGTTTTTCCGTCTGGCCTCAGCTGACTATTCTGACTAAGACCGACAGGCTCCTTCACTGCCGGAATGTGGGCCGAGTGAAGAGCACGGAAGATAACGTCGTTGATAGCGAAATGACGTGAGTGGCGCCCAGCGCTATAGCGACATGACAAGGCGTGTTCACCCGTGGCACTTACCGGTGCTCTGCATAGACTGCATGGGTGGGCAAACGACATCCCCAAGCCGTAAGCCGGAAACGATGCGGAGTGTGTTGTTGTTCAGCATCGTTCCCAGCTGCGGCGAGGGGAGGGCTTGAAGCCACTTGCCACTGGCAAAGCACGCTTTTAAACGAGCCCTCCTGAGCTGTCGGGAACCTGATTTTCTAGGTCGCGCTGGAGCCGAGTTACCACGATTCGATCCAGAGATCCTTGTGTTATGTGCTCCGGCACTGAATTCCACTGGTCGCGAAAGTTAGCGAGTGCTGCCTGCGTTGAGGCGGCAATCCAGCTTTCAGTCGAAGGGGCCCCGATGGCGACGACAAGCTTCTTAACTTCGGACAACGAGCCCTGGTAGCAGGATAGGGCAATATCGACCGATCTGCGTACACCTAGGCCCCCAGCACTAACGGGAAGTGCAGCTTGAGTCCAAGACCGATCCTTCAAATCAACATTTAGCAGGATTGTAAGGTCTCCCGGAGTATCTCATCAAAGCACTGTAGTAGGTCGCGTCTTCAGAACGCTGGCGAACATCGAAGTTGGTACATTAAGCGAGGCGTTAAGAGACTGTGTCTTAATAGATACAATGCTGGGTGCGCGTCTAGGGCTTTAAGTCGGTGGCATCATCGGTTAGTGTCTGCGAGCTTTTTCCTGAGGGCACCCTCAACCGCCGCTTCCGTGAGTGGCGCACCCAGTAGTTCTAAACTGTCGTCGGTTACCTCTTTGAAGTTTGGAAGCTGCTTCTTTACGAACGCTGGTAAATTGGTACATCTGATAAACGGCTGGAAAAAGCCCCGGTACTTTGGACTTCACAGCGTTCAGCAGATGGTCGCGACGCATTGAGTTAAATGCGTTTTGAAAGTCAAGTTTAACTAACACCCCCTCCTGGCCACAGCGGGTCTCGAGGAAACTCCTTGTAGCGTGTACCGCTGCTGCTGCTCCACCCTTAATCCCGCAGCCAAGCTGCATCGGAGCCACGAGCTCCAAAATACTTGGCAAGGATTTCTTGATCAGGATCTTTCCCACCAGCCGCCGTAATGTGAAGCCGACAGCGATCGGCCTAATTCCGCCGTCCTTCTTGCGCAAGGCAATAAGATTCGCACCGTAAAAAATCGGAAGCATAAACTCAGGCAAACGACCGTTAACCGCTAGGGTGACAAATCGCACAAGGGCCTGTAGAAGAGGATTGCTGTCGTCCTCGTGGGTACCAATGAGATCTTTCAAATGGCGAGGTCGTAGGCCGTCGGGGCCGCCGGAAGAGCTGTTAGGGAATCTCCTGACGGCGTTACGGATCTCGGTCGGCGTAACAACGATTTGCTGCGATACTGATGGCGTCGGCGTTGGTGCCGGCGGAAACGACGAGTTCGACGGGTGTTGGGGGTGTTTCTCCAGCAAACTACGGCGAGTTTGTGAATCAAGAGGGGCGATCGTATTAGTTGAAAGCAGCGTTCTTGCGGCTGCTGACACGTCGCCTTGAGCGAGCTTTGCCTGTGCGCTTATTGCTCTACGACGGTCAGAATCTGCAGCGGGGTTTGTCCTGGTATGTCTTCTAGTCGTGTAAGGGTTATCCGATATAGACGCACCCCTCTGAGAGCGAAGCAAGTTCTCGCGGACTACGGAAGTGAGTGTTCGGCCTTTCTCCTTTTTTGCCGGGATACTGAACACCGTCGTCGAAAAGGTGAGTAACCTTTCCCAACATTCTCGGGTCCCCGAATGACTGACACCGTCAATGGTTTTTGCCAGCTCAACAGAAACACTATTCCGTAAGCTGCGTGGAATGCAGGATAACATCTTGACACTCGCCTTTATCTGGGCCACCTTCAACACGAGACGGGCCAAGTCTGAACCGGTAGGCGCACGCTGCAGAGCGGATTGGTTTGCTAGATGCGGGTTGTTTGAAGTGGAGTGAGCGGCAGGCGCAGCCGACTGTGCCTGTGCCGGGGGCAACCAACGGCGGATATCGGCTTGGCTATTTAACATTTTGGATCCTGTGAAGAGGACGACTGCCCATTGCTAGACAAACCATCGTCGTTTTGTGTCTTTTTCTCGGTACCATGCTGTGACTGCACGGCCACCGGGGAGAAGCGCTGCTCTTATCGCCTCCTCAATCCCGCAGCGAAGGTCTTTACCTACGAGCGAACTTTCAACTTGGGGAGTAACCCCCGAAACGTTTGCTTTAGTGGTGACTAGACCCGGGAGGAGTGACGACAGGACAGATTCGACAACAGCACCAATTTTTTCCACGATTGTTTCCACTAGACGAGGAATAATATTTATTACGATTGACTCTACTAGCAGATCGACCTTATTCACGAAGGGAGCAGCCGAAGCGCAAGGCGCAGCCTTGGTGCCGAGAACCGTTCCTGAAGCTACATTGACCGCATGCGTCTTAACCTTGAAACCATTTTGTACAACGGCAGCAAAACTGCGCTTGCTGAAGGTTGCGGCGGGTTGAATATCTGCAACGGGGGCGCACAACTTCACGGGCGCTGACCTCAGTCTGCGGCTGGATGGTTCTCTTTGCAGACCGTTTAAGAAGCTTCATGCGATTCAGCCGATGTGGACAAGAACTGTAGCCGGCTTCATGATTACCCTTGCAGAGGCAGCAGCGCGCAGGATTAGTGCAGTCTTTCCGGATATGTTTAGTGGATCCACAGCGACACGGCGGCACAAAAGGCACGGGTTGGGATGCGCAAATTAAAATACCTATTGAGACCCTGTAATAAAACGCGACACTTGTGCGGGTTTTATCTTTATATATAATAGATAATTATATACATATAAATATATATATAGATATAATATTTATATTTATTTATAACTATATATGAGTATTAATAATATATTTATACATAGTCGAGATTATATATATATTTTATTATATATATTATATACATTCTCTATATTATATATTATCTATATTATATACATATATATAATATATATTATATTATATTATATATTATATTATATTATATTTTATATACATATATAATCAGGGTCAATCATATCGTTATGTCTTATTTCGAGGTTTGGTAGAATTTTTTCCAATGAAACAGGACGCGGAAACCTCTGTTTAGGGGAGAGAGTGAAATTCATAAAAGTAGTTATTTTGCTTTTTTCTCCCACATAGTTGTGCGAAATCTACGTTTGCGAGATAACCAGTTAACGCATGAAGGAACCGAAGACACTTCACAAGCTTGCGTAGCGAAAAAACGAATAGCCAGATCGAGGAAAGTCATAAAAAGCCGATATGTTGTTATGTCTTACGTTAACGCTTTTTCGTGAAAAATCGTAAGTTTTTCCATTACGACCAAAAATATTTGTCCAAAAGACCAGTCTTACGCAATAGCAAATTTGATGCTCACCATTTTTGAACCAAAGTTATGGAGCTGCGTTACGTAGTTGTCAAGTAACTAAGCTTTTTCGAAGCCATATCAAAAGCGAAGGCATGCATACTTGCATAGGGTGTATGAGAAAGTTAGATACATATTTTAAGGTTTGGTAGAACTCGGCAAGAGAATAATTTTTCCTACTGGAAGGAGGGGGCGGAAACGTCTTGGCGAATTTTTGCGGTTCTGAACATAACAACTATGACTCTCAAAAAAGCTTAGTTACTTGACAACTACGTAACGCAGCACCATCACATGGTACGAAAATGGTGGGCATTAAATTTGCTATTGCGTGAGAGTGGTCTTTTGAACGTACATTTTTGGTCGCAATAGAAAAATTTTACGATTTTTCATGAAAAAGCATTAGCGTAACATATCGACTTCTTATGACTTGCCTTAATCTGGTTATTCGCCTTTTGCCACGCAAGCTAGTGAAGTGTCGTCCGTTGCGCATAATTTTCCTCCGAGCACGCCGGTATAATCGGTTCCTTAATGCGTTACTGGTTCTCCTGCAAACTTAGATTTCGACAACTATGTTAGGAGAAAAAAGGCAGAATAACTACATTTATAAACTTAATTTCTCTCCTAAACAAGACGTTTCCGCGACCTCCTTCCATTGGGAAAAATTATTTTCTTGCCGAGTTTTACCAAACTTCGCAATAAGTACATAACGATATGAATGACCCTGTATATATACATACATATTTCACATTATATTATTGATATCATTTTATCTCTTGTATGTACACCTTGACAAGAGCGTGAATTAGGGCGAATTCCTGAATAAGGGCGAAGCCAATTCACTGTTTTTACAAAGAAGACTAAAGGGTCAATAACAAACGTAGTCGTTTTTTGCGCTGCTTTACCACTTATTGTAAATTACACACCCCTTTTATGTGAGAACACGATTGATTCTGTTTTAATTATAGCTTTTGCCGAGTTACATAAGGCTAAATAAAGTGAAAAGATAAATTGAATAATTAAGCCCTCGCTGACCAATTGTTGGCTTTTATTTGTTGCGAGCCTAGTTAGTGTTTCTTTTATTTGTAAAGAGCAATTATTCTTGTGTACTAATAAAAGTAGTAGTAGTAGTTGCGTTTACGTAATAGAGTAATCAGTGACGCAACAGATCGCATAGACTGTGACGACGAGCTTGCAAATTTACATTCCTTTTCTATTGGGTTTCAAAGCCAAGTCTTAAACAAGAAAATATCTGTGCTCTTACCTTTGTTGTCATGTTCCACAGGGAGCCACTAGTATATGCTGCTGTTCAGAAATTCGGGTTTCGGTATGAACAGCAAACGCACTAACCGATTGAGCTGTATCTTGATTTGACTAACAGCGGAACAGGGAAACCACCGAAGTGCAACAAGGGTCATACACAACCGTCAGACATCACCAGGGTGGGCAGAGGGTGGCGCGTGTTGCTTGATTAATCAGCAGTTAATTAGCGGTAGCCCCAGCCGATCGATTTCCGCCGTCCCACCTGGTCAAGCTAAGGTAAGGTAGCCACTGATTGAACTCATCGCTTGGTTAGCTGGGGGCTGATGGAAGTGAGGTCGACGCCGTGCATAGAGCTCGCAGACAAAAACGAGAGTGGAACGTTGAGAGGACGGCCGGCCTGCTTCACTAGCAGGAGCCTCGAACAATAGGGCTACCACCATAGAGAGCTATTGTGGTAAGAAAACGTTTGAAATTCAATTAATATGCTAATGCTCAAACTCGTGCCATATGTGTGTACTACTACTAAGGTTAGATTTTCGTCCTTGTGTGGGACTTCTCCTACATCTTTCGTTGTGTATACATCAATGAGCGTACTCTACTTGCTATCCGCCATATATATATATATATATATATATATAAAGTGTGTTGCAAAAAAATAGCAACTCATGTTTTTTGGTGATAATTTCGGCTTGGTTTATTTGTATGGCTTGAAATTTGAAAAATAAGCGCAAGATGTACATGACGAAACACGAGTATGGTGTTAATTTCATTGCAATCTCACAATCGGTTCATACAAAAAATAAAAAGTGTGAAAAACAGTGTTGCAAAATATTCGCATCAATAGCATGCTAACAACGCAGCTCTTGTTTGTAGAGGATAGTCGATACTACAGCTGATATTCGATCCCGGGGATCAAATGTCAGGAATATTGTCTAGCTAAATCAATCGTTCTATAGCTGCAAAATATTCTACAGCTTAGTCGTTGTTCCAAACTAGCGGCGAAGCGTATGTTTGAACCATGGGTCGTACAATGGATCTCTCGGATAACGAAAAGACAAGAATTGAGGCATATGCTGAGCTCGGTCATATAGTAACTGCTATAGCAACCAGATTAGGACGGCACAAGAGCACCATCAGCAGGTTCTTAGACCCTGGAGTGAACCAAAGGTGCAGATCTAACAGTGGGCGGGTAAGCCAGTTTTGACTATTCGAGATCGGCGAAGGATCATACAGTTGGCTACTCAAGACCAAATGTCTTCTTCCAGGATCAGGACTACATTGGGAGTGCCAGTGCACCGATTCACAGTGTACCGAGTATTAAGTTCTGACAAAAACGTGCGATACGCGAAAAAGAAGCTTATGCCGCGACTGCAACCGAAGCACATTGTCGAACGGCGTGCATTTTGGCATAGATACCAAACTTGGGATAACGAGTGGAAAAACATCGTCTTCTCGGATGAAAAGAAATGTAATCTCGATGGCCCTGACGGCTGTCAGTACGATTGGCACGACTTACGAAGGAACCTAAATGGTTCTCGAAACGTGTGGCCGGTGGTGGTTCTGTGAAATATTAGGACGCGTTGGGATATAATAGGAAGTTCGATCTAGTTGCGATTGTGGGCTGAAACAATTCCGACTAGTACCAACGTATCGTCGGTTCCCAGTTAGAAGCCCATTTCAGAAGAATTGGGGGACCTGACGCAGTTTTTCAACAAGACAGCGCCACGTTTCATACCTCGGCTAGCACTATAGCCTTTTTTTAAGAACAAGGAGTGCCACTTTTTGACTGTCCGGCATTGAGTCCAGACCTGAATCCCATCGAAAACCTTTGGGGACATTTGGTAAAGCCGATTTACGCAAATGGTCGACAATATGATAATTTGTCGGACCTCAACGAAGCTGCCCAGCAAGCATGGACTAATATTTCACTTTCGTACTTACAACAGCTCATTAACTCCATTAAAGACCAAGTTTACGATTTGATTCAGAAGAAGGGACGAAAACCCCGTTTCAAGAATAGAATATGTAGTATCAAATAAGTCATACAGCCTTGCGAAGAATCGAATACGCCGTAAGGCGTTATTGTTGCTAATATTTTGCAACACTGTTTTTCACACTTCTTTATTTTTTGTATGAACCGATTGTGAGATTGCAACGAAATTAACACCATACTCGTGTTTCGTCATGTACACCATGCGCTTATTTCAAGCCATTCAAATAAACCAAGCCGAAATGTTTACCAAAAAACATGAGTTGCTTATTTTTTGCACACACAAATATATATATATATATATATATATATATATATATATATATATATATCAATTACCCGGTCCTTCGAAGATGGCGAAGTTCTTACCGCCTTCCGTGAATCTATTGTCACACCTGTGCACAAGAAGGGCTCCAGAGCAACTGCTGAGAATTACCGACTTATTACCCAATGATTGGAAGTCTCTCATTTTACTTTGACTTTTCACGTGCTTTTGATCGGGTTGACCACCAAATTTTACTAAGCAAGGATGGAATCGCTAGGCATCGGACCCAGGGTTCGAAATTGTAGCCAAGCCTATCTCACTGGCAGGAGCTTTCAGGATAAAAAGTGCCATGTCTGGTACTGCTCCATGTCCGCCTGGAGTCCCGCAGGGTTCCTGCCTAGGGCCGCTCTTGTATGCAATTTTTGCTCAAGACCTTAAACTCGTCCTTTGCAGGCTCGGCGTGATTTACAAGCTTTACGCCGACGACCTAAAGATATACATTGAAGTTAAAGACGACAAAGACAAGGCCGAGTTACAGAAAGCAATTGATGCCGTGCTACTATGGGCCCACTTGAGTAGAATGGAAATATCCACTTCTAAATGCGCCGTAGCTGAAAACAGTCAAGGACGACAGTTCATATTTTATGAACGGCCATAGTATACCATGAAGTGTCAATATACAAAGACCTAGGTGTTACATTTGATTGCCAAATGAAGTATACTTCTCATATGGCTGAAGTTGTAAAATCTGCGTCTCGGCTGTGCAATCTCATTCTTAGAGCGTTTATCGGGCATGACCCAGCAATGTACATAAAACTGTATAATACGCTTGCTGTACCAAAGTGGACATACTGTTCACACGTGTGGGCGCCTTTTTATAGATAAGATGTAGAACTGCTTCAGCGAGTGCAGGATAAGTTTGTCAAACGAGTCGCATGGCGCTGCAATGTAAGACGCGAGAGCCTCGTACTCCCAACCGTGAGCGAGTACCAAATGCAAGTGGACGTGAGACTTTTAAACAACTAATCCGGAGTAATACATTTAGTACCTTTTTCACATTACGTCCAAATAATCTACGTAGTGGTGTGTACATTACTCCACCGAAAGTTGCTAATGTCGATGTGGTGAATTACGCGTTTGCATGGAGAGTTTCGCGGCGTGCCCACGAGTGCAAAGACTACTATGTGATTTTATCACCCCTTTTTCAATAAAGGAGACTTTGTATTGTATATATATATATATATATATATATATATATTGATCTAAGGCGTAAAGAACACACGTAAAGAAAATGTGGACATAGAATAAAACGCCATGCAACGGCGCTAACAAATTGACTTTACTGTGTGCAACGGCGCTAACAAATTGTTTTTACTGCAGTGACATACGAAGAGTGCGTCTATAGTAGTACAATGCTGGCTAGTATCCGAGTAATAGAGTGGCATAAGTCGGCGTAGAGTAGACATAGAGTCGACGAATATCATGAAACATCTTTGTCGTATCATTGATTGATGACGCGTCGCCATATTCTATTTGCAATGACTCGTGATCGAGATCCATTCATAGCAGTGAGTCTCCCACACGTCCACACGTCAGGCGTGCATCTCTTACAAGATTTGGCTGTTGGACCGTGATGGAGTTGCGACTGTAGCCCAGAGGAAAAAACTGCACGCACTTGACATATAATCGCCACGCCGGGACAATCAAGGACCCTACGAATTGATGACCGCGACCCTTGTCGTAATTAATTGAGCCAAAAAGATTGCTGGCTAATGACAGTAAGGAGAGTTAACCGCGCAAAATGCCTCTACTTTTTCGCATAGCCGCAGCAGTATGCATCTGTCTGTCTTTATATATATATATATATATAATATATATATATGTCTAATCAGAATATTTGATCGATTAGTGGGCTCCACTCTATCCAGCAGATCTTGTTTAAGGCCAACGCGTGTTGCCAGCAAGGATCGTCTGCTATTTGTCGTAGTTTCTTTGGCGAATCAATTTCTACTGAACGTAATTTCATTGGACAGCGCTGCGCTTTTTTGTATGCAAGATAAAAATGGCACCCACAAATGTCAATTTATGTAATACGTTTTTATCTACCATGGACGACAGAATTAGACATTTTTGGCGATGAGAATGTACGTTGTTCACGAACCTGAAACTCTGTGCTATTTTACCGCAATACGGTGGTTTAATATCGTACGTAGTAGTGATCTGAATGTGGCAGCGACTGGATGTACTTCTTAGAACTCAAAGGACAGAACTTTCCTGCATGTTATATTACAAAATTAGACTCTGTTCTAGTTAGCTCAAACACGACAAATAGCTAAAATGCAATGCTGAGGTCATGGCAGGGTGTCATTTAAGTCAATATTCTGTAACATAACCAAACAATTAATATTATCATTCGCGTTTTGCAATTCCAGCAAGTTCGAGAAGCAGTAAACCAAACACACCTGCTGCAAATAGAAAATGTGTCGTATTTTAATAGAAAGATGTAAGGCAAAGCCGTCCTGTGAGCCAAAAATATACCAGGTTGGGCTGGAAACTCAGCAAAACTAAAGCCTGTTAGCTACGAAAGAAAATTCTGTTTAAATTAGAAGTGACGTAGTAGAATGATTTAGCATTATCTCGTCCCAAGAAAGGAAGGAGCCATAATAAAAACGATATTGAAAAGCACATCGGTCAGAGGACTTGGATGCTAACGAAACTTGCGAGATACTGCAAATGATTATCCTCCCTGTAGGCGAAACACGGCACACAAATAGTGCCTACTACCACAAAAGAGTGTAAGTCCGTTTGAAGCAGCTATTCTGTGATAGTTTAGCTAATGGACACATGTGGAACGCCATTGATTGAAGATTCCTCTGTGCAGATGGTGATTGTCGTGAACGGCCTTTTTTGCTGATTCCCCTTCCGGATGTTCCAGGGACAGCCAGCAGAAGAAAGGAAAGCGCGCGTGTTGTATGGTGCAACAGGCGGAAATTCTGTCGAAAGCGTGTAGAGCCTAATACTAGCTAGCAAGAAGGGCAAACACCAAATATCTAGCCCAGTAAATGAAGAAAGAGTTCAGCAGGAAGTCACGGAGGAAAGGAATTAGGTCGATAGATCGATTTAAAAATCCCAATACGCCGCATCAGCTGAAAGCATGCTGTCGCCAAGCAGCGGAACACCGGAACCTGGATAATTCTAGAAAAGCTGGGGACAATTAGTTGCCTGTAGCAGAACTGGCCTGTTTGCCGTCTGGGTTAAGGTCGTCGTTGTCGTCGTCTTCGTCGTCGTCGGTAGATTGCGCGCTCACTTTCTTGTTCGATCTAGCTGGCGATTTTTCGGTTTTTGTGGCGTTCCCAGTATGTCGTCGGCCTGACGTAAGTGTGGGGCTCGCTATCTGGTGGTGGTGGGGTTGGTTAGAAAACACGTTAGGGACTTACGAGGAAGGAGTCCGAACGAATCCCCGAGTCCACGAACATGGGCTCCACACACCACAGGAGAAGAAATCGAAGACGGAAACGGAAGAAGAAGCAAAGGAAGAGGAATGAAGAGCAGGACGAGAAGTGAAGAACAGGACAAAGGAAGAGCTGAAACTCGACGAGCAAAAACTAAGGCAAATGGCAGAACGCAAAGCCGAGAGGGCGGTGAACAGAGGAGTGCAAGCAAACGAAACGGGATGCTAGAATCGAGTGAGAAAAGAGGATCGCCGAACGATCATGGTGAGAGTGGTGCAGCAGCAGCAGAGATGGGAAAAAACACACGAAATACAAGAAAAACGATAGGAATCATAATTATCGCCATTATAAGTGGTCGCCCAGGATCCTGCCCACCCGCCTGCAGCGTTCAAAAGCCTTGTTTTTTGCCTTAATGAAGGTGTAGCGAAAGAAGAGAGGTCAATGAACAGATGTGTGTATATATATATATATATATGTATATATATATATATATATATATATTTATATTACTCGCTTGACATGAATACCTTAATCGCATGTCACCCTTTTATATCAGGGGCGCCCAAAGCGGCAGCATACGCGTACATGTTGAGATAACTAGGATTTCCCCGACAACCCTTGTGGCAGCATGGGTGCTGACTCTTAGCCGTATGATTTATCATCTATTCTCAATGAACATCGCCCAAAGAAAGTGCCATCAACATCAAACAGCCGACACCCGGGTAGGTGACACCCATGAATAGCACACCAGATAGGCCTCCAGACCACGCCGTCGGTCGTATATATATATATATATATATATATATATATATATATATATATATATAATATATATATATATATGGTGCGGTGATCTCCGTTTTGGCGATTCTGTGTTATTCGTGTCTTGCTGTGCGTCGTGTTGAGTATGGTTTAAATCTTCTGTCGTGTCTGCTCCAACCAGGCCCGATGTAGGGATACGGCGCATTGTATGCGCCGCTTGTTTTTACGTTTTTGATTGTTGGCATCGCACTAATTATTGCTTTGGCCGGCCGATTCGACCTTCCAAGTGACTCTTGGTGCTGTTCTAGCTAATGGCGGCCGCTCTTCTCGTTGAATGGTTGTTTTGAGCTCGCTGTCGTTTCTAGTCATCACTAGTCATATACTTGCATAGAATCAGTTTGAGTCACTGGCCGCATATAGTCACCGATCACTTCAGTTCGAATGATTGTCTTCCACATGAACAGTGCTTGACGGAAAGACAGTGATCGAAAACGAGATGAAAAGCCGACTTGAGTTGCACACAAGACTACCGCCAAATCGAACAACAGAAAGCGAGGCTAACTGCATCGGCTCGTCAGAAGGCGAAGAGAAAGCGGCGCCAGCTGGTGGAAATCAAGCGTAGTCATCTACTTTGGAACCTATAGTCGTGGGTGAAGTGTTTGCGGATGTGCCGTCTCCTTGAGTTAAAATTTCTACAAAGTGCAATGTTAAAAACCGACTGTACTGAAGAAACCACGGATGCAAATTTGGTGAACGATTGGCAGGTGGTGGTCTCAGAAGAAAACACTACCAAGCGTCTTCAAGAACTGAAGGACCAAATCGGCGCCATCCGGGCCAAGTCGTTTTTTGTCAGCCAAAGGGCGTCTTTAGTAAAGTTATTGCGCAAAGAAGCGATACAACAATTAAGGAGGCAACTATTTCTACCAGTGAGCCGTTTATTTATTAGTTACTTTTATCTTGCAGTGAGATCCACCAGACTCTGGCATAATCTCTTGGTGTAAATATACCGTAAATATGCTTCCTTAAGAAGCAGATTTGCACCATGGAAAGGTTAGCTACGAATTCTCTTCGCAAACCCCCTATATTGAAGTCTATCGCGTACCTCTGCCACTCGAAAATTGAAAAGACGTGATTTCAACATAATCTCATCTTTGAACCACATCACGAAAGTGTATTGAATGCTTGAAAGCAACTCTCCGTTCAAAAAAATGATTGAGGGTTCTCATCTCGTTGTTGTTAACTCTCTCGATATTAACCTAAAATCTTTCATTACTAGGTTGTCATCCTCCTTAGTGTTTCGACAATATCTGTTTCCCGTTAATGCATTGCGTAAATTATATTTCTCAACACTGCACGCAAATGCGAATGCATACCTATTTTCGGATGATATAAGATCAAGTAACTTATTTTTTATGCACTCCCCAAAACGCTGGCACTGGAGGGTTAAAAAATCCGGTTCAACAAAGCCATTAATACGTTTTTAGACAAAAGATACCCGTTTTGATGCAGCAGTAGTTGGTGAAGCGTGGCTAAAGCATTCTCTTTAAAGGCGTCTCACTCCATAAGTGGCTTCGAATTAGTTGCGCGAGCCTGGGGAGATTAGGCGGCGGTGCCGGCATCTATGCGCGTCCACCTGAAGTATTGTATTTTTGCCCCTTGTTTGTAGTCTAGATCGTAACATCCAGGTAGTGCGTTTGCGTTTAAAAAACGGGCCGGTCCTTGAATATTTTATTCTAGGGTTTCTTCCTCGTAGTAGACCGCATAACCAGACCCATATTGGATACGTGCACAGACTATGTTTGCTGTTTCTATTGCTTAAAGTTTACCATCACCCAGCTTGCGGTTCTCGGAACTCTGCTATTCTCTGATCAACACCTGGTTATCTTATCTTTTTCTGATTTATATAGCTACTCTGTTCTTCTGACGGTCCATAGTACCATGCTATGGAGATATGGGACCTCAGAGAGTGAAGTTTAAGGCGGGAGGTGTGTTTATTGGGTATGGGTCTCGGCGGCATAGCATCCATCCGCTGCTTCTTATAAATAAATATATATATATATATATATATATATATATATATATATATTGCAGACGGTGGCTATTCAGGAAGCTATTCCTCGCATTTTGGGACGACTGATGGTGTCCCGTTAGCCCCCTTACCTATGCTGCAACCCACGACTATTAACGCTGATAGAACCTGACCTACGCGGAAGAACAGAAGCGCAGATCATGTATTGACATCTTCATCACATTCCAAGTCGATCTGACAACTGAGCACAACAATGAGCAGGCCGCCCGCGCGTGAGAAGCAGCAGATCCAGCAGGATAATATTAAAATTGGTGACGCAGTAGATGCAGGTATTCAGATAGTGATGTGGAGCTGCGATGGGAGTGGGGTTCTAGATCTGCTCGGGACGATGCGTATAAAGGAGTAGGCGTTCTCATTTTAACGGAGATCTGGGCACGAGAGCAGTTTGATATATGGGGATTCTATGAATTCCATGCACTGGCATCGTGTAGAAAGAATAGAAAGAATACGGGTAGGCCAAGCGGGGGGATATTAACTTTCGATAGACTGACGATGGGAGAAATGAGTGGGGGAATAATAGCAGAACATCTGGTCGCAATAATGTTATCTAAACTAGAACAAGTGGTTACTAATGTGCAACCGGCGGAGACGGAGTCAACAGAGACGATGGGTGAGCACCTCTTGCTGGGGATAGAAGCGTTACCGAGGAAGGCTCCAATGATCATAGGAGGGAATTTTAATGCGAAATTAAACAGGATTCGAGACAAACGATGGCCTTGCTAGACTAAGTGGAAGAGATTGGCTGCTGAGTAGTTAACAGGGGCAAATGTGTGCGCATATGAATGCTGTTCTGGGACATAAGTGAGTCCCACTTATGTCCCAGTGTGGTACGAATTATTGACGTATTTGAAACCGATATAGACAGAAGGGACACGCAATTTACAGAAGACGACAATCCTTTACAGGTAGGTGCGAGACTTAGAAAACATATACTTATCGGTATCCGGGTCAAAATTAGGGGCAGTATTCAAGAGCAAAGGAGGAGGGAAGACTCAGGGAGGAAGCTTAAAGGCAACGTCCTTTTACAAGGACTTAGCAGCGGGAGTCTGGCACCGGGAGTACCCAGAGCAGGGTACTCCCGGTGCCAGGGGACAATATGAGTAGAATCTTATGAACGCAGTTTGGCAGGTAGATTGAGGTCTGCGCTGTTGCCGCCGCAGGAGAGAAGCGAAAGACTTTGGTTTAATGAACACTACAGGGCGACCAAGAAAGCCGGTAGACTAACGCGAGAATATGTAGGAACCGTCCCGTTGATGTGGCCGCTGGCAGCGTTGGTTAAACGGTTGGTTTAGAAAGCGTATAAGGAAGAGAATCAAACGTGCTGGGAAAAGAGAGAGTGGGTAGCACTAAGCGAAGCTGACGAAGCGTCCACAAACATAGCTCAAGCGGAAAGGGAGCAGACAATGTTTCATAGAGACGGGCAGGCTAGTCGAACATTTAAGAAGGATATTGGCCGAGTCGAACCGAACTCCGAAAGCGCCGCTAGAATACAAAGGGTTATAGTAGGAGTAGTTTTATTAACCAATGATTGTTACGAATATACATCATAGACATCGCATTTCCAGAGTTGAGACAGCGGAATTGCTCTTTCACAACGCTGAAGGTGATATAGATCACACGGGCAGCCATCTTTAGATGGAAGCCGTGGACGGCAAATCTGGTGATTAGATGCCGTTTCTCATAACTGCAGGCTCTCCACAAATCCGACGTCATTGCTCTCGTTTCATAAAACAGCGGGTCGATGTCGGCCATTTTATTCTCCCAGTCTAAGACCTGTTCTCTAAAAAACCGTCGTCTTCGGCAGATTGTTACATCCTCTGTAAGTCCTCAACGAATAACGGCGACGATGCCCAATAAGTACACTAACCTATTCAGGCTAGTACGGTGGACGCTCAACGCTTTCTTTAGAAAACTGGCTTTAAGTTAATCAAACGCCCCTTAGGTTCGATCTCGTGAATACGGCCAGATCACCTGAACACCGTAAGATGCTGTGGGTGCATTCTTCAGGTTAAACAGCTTAACCCCAACCCTCCATCGACAGTCTGCATGGGTCCATGACACTGTAAAAGGATTGTAGGCCTTTTTGGACTCTTTCTTCAACCATGCCTGGAGAAGCTTGTGCCACGTGACGAAAACACGACCCCAGGTAAGGAAAGTATGGAACGATTTCGACTATTTCTGAATTCAGTCGGAACTCACCCCGCTTTTGGCCAGTCTTCCTCTCGTCGGAATTTCATCGCTTTTGTCTTGCTTTGCATTGATCTCCAATTTGTTCGGTTTACATAGCCCTGTAGAGTTACAAGCGACTGCTGCAAGTGAAAGCGACTTCGGGAGAACAATACTAAATCTCGGCATACATAAGCGTTTCCACTTTGTGAATGCCGACTATGTATTTCCGCCGGAGATTGCTTACCACATTGAGAACAACAGAGACTCAGGTTATCACCCTGAGCAACACCGGTGGTCTGAGTGATCGGCGCGTGCTCAGCAACCCCATCGTCTATATTACCAGTCCCTCTTGCAAGATGCTTCTTAGAAGCTCTAGCATGCTCAGTGGGACTCCATATTGCCAGCTGTCAGGAGGATCGTTTGCGAGGGCCGTATCACAGGCCGCCTTGAAGTCCACGAACACAACGGGGTTATGAGACCAAAACAAGAGAACGTGAGAGTCGGGATGAGGAGGGCAATCTTACTCGAGGAAGTGATAGAAGCAATACAGGGTTGTCCTAAAAGTAATAAGTAAATCGATTTTAAAAAATTATTGAACCAATTGTTACAATTCTTTTAAAACTTTTAAAATAGGCTCCTTCTGCGTCGATGGCAGCGCTGCCAGCGCGATGTCCAAGCATTGAAGGCGTCCCGGTATGCATCTCCGGAATAGCCTTGAGAGCCGCGGTGCAAGCTGCCTGAATCCCCTCTGTCGTCTCAAAATGCTTGCCTTTCATCGTCCTTTTCAGGCGAGGAAAAAAAAGTCCGTGGGGGCCACATCTAAACTGTAGGACGGCTGCGAAGCGTTGGGGATGCCGGCCTTGGTCAGGTAGCTGTTCACAATAAAGGCGGTATGAGCCGGGGCATTGTCGTGGTGCAACTTCCAGTCGTCTCTTTAGTCTCTTTTGGTAAATTTAACATCTGGGCAATTAACGAACACTTAGTCGACGGTCTGAGTTCAAAACTTTGCGCACCACGAGTCACATTGTCGGTGTTTGTCGAGGTCGAAGTCTTCCAGCACGGTCTTTCATCGGCAACCTCTTTCAGGCCCTCCAAAAAGGCCTGGTGGCCACCGAAACACAACCACTTCTTGCTAAAGCAACATCTGGGTAAGCTGCTTCATCATCATCATGTCAAACGTCTCTATTGCACATTAACCAAATTTTACACAGAATTTACATCTGGTCTAACGAACGCTGCATTTTCGGCT
>QVRM01003842.1:0-34715 GCA_003439945.1 Dermanyssus gallinae | reverse complement strand
TGCTGTTCGCCGCCACGCTGGCCACCTGCTACCACCACCGGAAGCGAGCCGGTCTCATCACGATGAGCAACTCGCCGACGTACTGGAACGCCATGCCGCCCGATGCCCAGCAGGCGCTTGACTGCAACGACTACGTCGAGAGCATTCGGCACTCAACTACACAGTAGCAGCTGCAGCAGCAGCGGCGGTGGCGGCGGAGCGGCGGCGGCGCCGCCACACTTCCAAGGGCAACGGCGGCGGGCGCGTACGCCGCGTTTCAACACGACCCGCGCCAAAATCCTCACTATCATAACAACACATACGACACACCGAACTACTCGACGAACAGCAGCAGCAGCAACAGCAGCCGCCGCCGCGACAGCAACAACAACAACAACACACCCAAGGTATGTATGTGTTTGCAAGCATTTATACAAATGTGGCGCAGAACCTTGTGTACAAGCCGTGTAACGGCAAACAACGGGAAGCAGATGTAGCGGAAGAGCCTGATAAAGAATTTCGAGTTCTTCGAGGTTCTAGTTTCGAGATGTGGGCCGTCTTCGAGCAACACGGGACATGATCACTCTGCAAAATAATAATCTAACGGCCATTGTAGGTCTGTGTGCACATCCATCACGCACGGCACGGTAGGCCTCGAGCGTTTTTCTTTCTCGTATAGAGTAGGTTGGGACCAGTCAGCAGCGCGCCCCGGATGGAAGCCGAGTTCGACGTCGAGGTCGAGGCGTTTGTCTCAAGAAAGTCGCATTCTCTTGTCTCCGGTTACAAGGTTTAGCAGCTAACCGACGCTGTAGGGGGGTTTGCGAGAGAAGTTGCTGGGCCGCCCAAAAGCTCGAACGCGCTGCTGTTAAACTCGTGTGGGTAACTTATTGAGGCGTATCTTGCGAGGTTCCTCGTCTCAGTAAGATTACTAGTATGTCCTGCCGAGACCGCCCGCCACCGACCATTGAAGTCGGTAACCGTGGCGTTTCAGAAAAGATCCTGTCCTTACTGAAGGGAGTGAGAGTCGTTCCATCTGGACGCTTACCATGGTCGGCGGACGAAGAGACCCTGGGGCTCTACAATGCAGGGGAATCCGCATGATCAAAGCGCTCGGCCAAAAGTGTCGTTAATACTGGCATGCCTGACACGCCGTTTGGCACCAAGAATGCACGGTAACCCTTTCGGGGCTGACTCTCAGCCAAGATTTAACGTCCATGGGACTGCCTCTCGCATTATTCATAGACGGACCCCCATAAATACAAATGGGGCAATGCAACGGTGGGGTTCGAACCAGCGCGCCTATATGTTCCTCCGGTCGCGAGGCGCAGACGCATGCCACCACGCCATGCCACCAGGCTCGACGCACGTAACGCGCGATGGCTAACTTTTCAACGGGGCGGCCACATTAACATTGATGGGGAAAGCCAAGGTGATAGCCGACACGAACACCTGCCTCAATTCGGTGTTTCGTTGTCCAAAAAGAGCACCTTTGGGGCACTTGGACGTTCATGCAACCAGGCTCCCGATCTCTTAGCAGCGATCGTTCGAAGGTGAGCTTTTGCGATAGCGCCCGCAAGTAAGCCGCGATACACCTCGTCGTATGAGAATGCGCTCCAGTCATGTTTATGTTATCCGGAGCGCCACTTTAGACCGTCTATAGTTCCTCGTATAGACGTCTCTTGAGTTCCTTGTACTGAGCAATATCGACCTCGTCTAAGAGTGCGATGGTGTTGTTCTCGTATCGGCAAAGAGAGGAACGATCCCTGGCACAGTGGAGATAAGCGGGTGCGGGATCCCCAGGCCCCTCTTCGCGATTGGAAGTCACGTCTCTTTTCAGGCGGGAGGCGCCAGCTGAGAAGACAAAGATCGAAGTAAAAAGAGGGGTGGTGAGCACAGAGCGGGGCAAGGTTGCCAGTGACGTCCTTCAGCTTGTTCTGCAATTTTTCGAGTGCGACTCCCAGTTGCTCCAGGTCATTGCCGGGGGTAACCTCACATCCCGGCAATAAGACCTGACGGGTGCGAAAGTGGGGGCCTGGGCACTATTGCATGTATTATAGATCTCGCATTTCTATGGATTCAGTAAATGCATTATAAGAACAGTAATAAATTAATAATTCTAAATATTAATAAATTAATAAATGTATAAAATGTATAATAAAACAAATATATAATTATAATAACAATAATAATAATAATAATAATAATAATAATAATAATTAATAATAATAATAATAATAATAATATAAAGAGCAAGCAATTGGAGTGGGACAAAATTTCCCTGGCGCAAATCAAGTTTCTCTTTGGAGGCGGGACTAGGCACTTTTTCTTTAGCGGCAGGCCTGATGAACTCGGCCCGTTGCGCCTGCACATTAAGACCGAAGGGCGGTTCTTGGCTGAACGTCCAACTAGATGACAACCTTAACCTGGGGTCTCGGACCGTCGAAGGACCACCATAAGCTGAGTTGCAAGGAAGCGACACCTTGAAGTAGGCATGCCACAACGCTCTAAATGATTTGCTCGTTAGAGCCTTTAGGCAGGCGGGCTTTGCCATGCCCGTTGAACCGGCACATCTGCGTAATGATGAACATAATTCGGTATAATGTTTTCATCGACGGTATTACCTTGACGCTTGAGTCCATGGGCAAATAAATTATTGTGTTTTGCGACCCATCCAGGGCAATGGAGCTGTTGCGTGGATATGAGGGCAAGACACAGTAGCGGCCCAGGCTAGACATTTACCAAGGTAGTATTGTAACTCCATCAATTCCTTATCATTATTCACCTTAAATCTTCTTGGGTCTACGGTAGCAGGCAGCTTTGCCTTGAATATTCGTTGGATGATGCCATTTAGTTCCGAATGAATGCAGTATTGACCAGAGCTTCTTGGGGAGCTTAGCGGGTGAAGGCCATCTGCCTCAGCTCCACACATCCTCCACAAGAGGAAGCGAAAAGTGATGGATCCCAACAAATGGTGCCTAGCTGTGGGAATGGCAGTTCTTTAAGCCAGCTCCTACTAAAAGTACATTGCGCGGCTAAAAACACCGCACGACATCTCGGCAGAGGGCAGGCGGTTCGTTTTATATCTCCCTATTTTTGTGATGTCGTCCAGCGTGTGTTATCTGAAGTGTTCCCCTAATGCACCAGGGTCGTTAGTAACCCTCACTGCATCGTCTGCCTTGCTTGTCATTCTTGAAATCTCAGGTTGTGTGGTGTCTTCGACCAGAGATTCCGCAAAAGGATTAATGAGGCCACTTAACAAACTGAAGCCGAATCGACAGCGCTCCTAGTTCAGAGACTGCCGGAGAGTCGAGACTACCCTATACCTTCTTGGTATCTCAAACTACCAAATATTAAATATTTTCGGGAATCTCCAAATTCGTGACTAGTTCGCAAGTTGCGAGACTGAAAGTGGCCGGACCAGCAACTCTCGCTCGCGACCTTTTATCTTTTACAAAAGTGTGGCCGCATGCACCGTTGCTCCAGCACGGCTCTCTTCCGCGTCATTAACATGCTGGCGTTTAAGCGTTTCTAAAATATATTTTATTCGTGGCCATGGTTATCTTTGCAGCAACTCTTCGCAGAGTTAGGCTGCACGCAGTTGGTCTGATGGTATATTCTTTTTTCAGAGCAGTAAGGCTCGCGCTATAAAGAGACTGTTATTATTATATCGTGCAGAGCAGTCCTTGGTTATGTTAAGTGCTTAGCCGACATGGTTTGTTGACGCCGAAGCGCCTGTGCATCCTAAAATTCGCTCACACTAGGGTGTTTCGTATCATTTGCCTCAGCAAACGAGGGTTCGTGTTATTATGTGTTATTATATCTAATGTATTTATGCTGTAGAATCGATCAATACTCTACAGATACCAAACAAAGTGACATAGATGAGAACTAGGCACATTGATTTCAAATCTGCTCGTTTAGGTCTATTAATATTTAAATATCTTAGCTTTGTATCTCGTGATGAACTGGATTTAAAGAAACGCCACGTACTCATGAGATTTTAAACTGCGTGTCGTAGTTGAATACGCAGAATTGTGATGAGCAACGTTGTAAAACTCTATTTAATGTAATATACTAAATAATGCACATGCTCTTATCTGCATCAAGTAATTTTATGCAACTCTGAATATTTTAATAGAGTATCTGTACCATATGTAGGCTGCCTAATATGTATGCAAATTATTTGACGAGCTCCACTTGGCGTCAATGCTAAACCCGCAGGCTACGTAGGGTTATCCCGCAGCACGAAGCAGAACAATAATCCTGTGTGTGACATATCTGTCTATTTATTTTCATATTCAAATGGATGCTTCGAACATTCTGTTAGACAATGCTGTTTTTTCTATGGTTTACCAGTTGTTCTTCTTTTGTTGTCTCTTTCTGTACGTATATGTGCATTTAAGCCGCATCTATAGAAAGCCTATTAGTCTCTGCAATTAAGCATTTTAAACAGATACCTCAAGTAATCGTTATTATACTTAAATATTATGTTGATCAATTCAGATATAGTGTTCGTTATCGGATACGATTATTTATTGGATTTTTTTCCTCTATTTCTGTTCGACGTTACGATCCACGCCATTGCTCTACTTAGATGCAGACTATCATGAAGCTTAGTCTGACCAACGAAAGGTTCCAAAACAAGAGAAAGACCAAAGGAAGTAGTGTATTCTCTATACCAATAAGAACACTGTACCACTTACGGTCTCGGCTCACGGCTTGTGTACAATCGTAGAAATAGGAATTCTGTACGCGATCGTATCAAAGAGTCCTAAGCGCGCTATGACATTCGATCTGATAACATGAGCTATGGCCTTTGTGGGCCCCGCTGCCGGCGTACACATGGGAGCTCAACACATCTACTCTCACTACGATCCTCACCAACCCTCGAGCGACGTTGGGGCCCTGGTTGTCGTCATGGTCGGCGTCACAACAACAGCTGCAGCTGCAACAGCAAACAATTCGATAACCCATGCCAGACGCGCAGTAGGCAGCAACGCGCCGTGAAACTCTAATAGCCTACCTCGCTATCACATTTAAATCATGGCACAGGAAGGAAATGGCCTTGACGGAGCGGGCGGAACGGAGAGTAGCTTGCTTGCCTAACAGCTGTGCTTGTTATTGTCCTGCTGTCCTGCAAAAACGCCAGTTCTGCTGATGACGAGAATGTCGGTGAGGAGCGCCGACCCGACGTTCTCATACATTGCTGTGTTTTTGCGGCTTGTAGACATAAGCCATCCGTATACGAAGATGTGTTTGTTTGTTTAGATATGCAGATCTTCTTGTATATGCCGCTGTTTTTTTTACGAAAAGGAAAATGCATTGGAGTGCTAACACAATTTTCGCAACGGCGGCTGTGTATGAAGAGGTGGAGACGCTGAAATGGACGCTCGTTTTGTACCACAACAACTTACACAACAACAAATGAGAAAATCATGATATCATGATTTTTCCTATATGTTCGAGTCGTCCCGCCATCCGGATGATTTTCTCCTTCTCTTTTTCGCCTTGAGATGCGGTTCTCGACAAAGCTAGCTAGATTCGACACTACAGGCATCTTGTACCATCTTGCTATCTCCTGTCGACTTCTTATGCCCCCACCTATTCATTCACACAGGTATTCACTCATGTGGTCATTCATCTATTGGTCGTATACGGCCTAGAACATACAACAGCCGCAGCCACAAGCGGCGGCGGCGACAATAGCAACAGGGGTAACCATACTTTGACTTGTGATGTTGGCTATGGGACAAGCCAGAAGGCTCGAGCTTTTACTGACAGATCCATAGACAATATCGTTGTCGTTAGAGTAACGTAATCCTTCGTGAATTGCAGTTCACTGAAGTAGTATTAGTGATAACCGCACTAGGTTTAACAGCGCGCATTCGTGAGCCGTTTGCCATTCGTTGCCAATCCGCTGTTGTGGTTCTCATCGTGATTGTCGCTGGTGGGTGTTTAGGCGTGAGGGTATGCTTGCGCGTGTGCGTGTCTACTTGCTTATAATGTTACGCGACTAACACACCGATAACGAACTTAGCTTGCCGAAGATAAAAATATCTATTTGATGATTTGGCCTTGTGTGATATCTTCTACTGACAACACATTTACATGCGTAGCGCACAAGTAATATAATGTATTTTGTAAATTTAAAAGAGAAGTAACACGTATAAAGTATTTGAGACAAACAACACCTCCTCTAGGTGCAGCGCGTTCAGTTCACCAAGACTGCGCAGTGTTGTTTACAATCTACTATACAGCAACTGTGCTTATCGCAAGACAACTAACGGAGGGAGACAATTATGATGACGGTGTTGGTGTTGGTAGTGGAAGGCAGCGGCAGCACCGATGGCGTTGCCCAACGCCAGAATTATTTAGGGTAGTGTCCATTGCGAGTGCTCCTCATCCTATTCCGCTCTATTTAATCCGCTCTTTCTGTCTCTTGATCTGCTAGCCTCACAGGCGCGTCTCTATTGCCTCATTCTCGAGCGGCTCCATTCGGTTGTTGGGCTGTTCTTTCTCGTGCGTGCTTGTGGGCGTGTTTTTTTTGGCACGTTTCTCCTCTTTTTCGGTTCCTATCTGCCCTTTACTCCTACGGCCGGCCTATCCAGTGAACCGCGGACCTTTCCGCGGTTCACCCTCTCTTCCCCTTCCCCCTTTCCTCCTCATTTCTATTTCACTCTCTACCTCCGCATAGGAGGTTCCCCCTGGGAAGCTCACCCTGATCCTCTTATTGCACTCGCTAGAGACCAGACTTAAGCTTTTGTTCCCTAACCCGGCCGCACGGACAAAGGGGGATGTCACAAAGGCTTACAGCCAGAGGCGCTATTACCTTGTATGCCGCCCCCCCCCCTTCCCGTCCCCTTATGTCCTGCCAACCTCCGTTCCGAGCCTGCATGGCGCACGCGAGACGGCCCACTTCCACAGCCACCTGACCTTTCGAGAGGCAAACTCCACTCGACTCAGGTGCTACGGCTCGCAGCGGTTGCTCGATTCAACATATAGTCATTGTATTCCGACTATCGACCTAGACCAAAAGAAAAGGAAATGGGGGAGAAAGACAGAGTAAGAGAGAGAGAGCGCGCAAGAAATACGAGTGTCGTGACGCTTTATTTCCAACCTGTCACCAAATGGCGGGTAACTAGCTCGAATAGTCGCATATAACTGCTAAAACAGACTATTGGACATTATCATTATCTGCTAAAGCTCGCACGATATACGAAATTATTTTAATGAAGGCCACCCCCCATATATATATATATATATACATATACGAAATTAGTTAAATAAAGGCCACCCCCTATATATATATATACATATACGAAATTAGTTAAATAAAGGCCACCCCCTATATATATATATATATATATACGGTAAAATATTATTATGGTATTATCATTTATTACAAAATATATCTTAAGCAGTTTTAATAATTATATTTTTTATATTTTCCATTTATTACTCTAATCTAACGGTTTTGTTGCAGGTCCTCGTAGTGTGACGTCGCCTCGCGACTATCAGACACAGACGCTGCCCGGTGGTTCTCTGCTGCGTCGCGGTACGAGCGGCCAGGTAATCCACGAGCAGCATATCGTTGACACGATGATATCGGTCGACAGTAACGACACGACACCGAAGGTTGCGCGCGCCAGCAGCGAAGACTTCTGCTTGTAAATACGAAGACGTCGTCGAGTGAAATGTGTGAATGTGTGCTTAGTCTTTGTCTGTCTGTCTATATGCCTGCATCTATGTACGTGAACGTATACGTGTAGGCGTGTGCCTGGCGTGTAGCCACATACACGTGTGCGTCTATTTGGGTGGATGACTCATCATACATCGTGAATCGACGTTCTCTTCACAGCTTTGTCGATCTTCATAGTCGACTGATCGACAGTATCGACGTCGTCGTCGTCCTACATAAGAGGTCTTCTTCTTTGCCCAGACAGTGCCCAACGTACAAGCGGGTACGCAGTGCTCGCCGGTATCGTTTGTCGCAGAGCGACACTTGTAGATATATGTATGTCGGCAGCACATCACGGATTCAACAATTGTCTCGCCTTACCGAAGACCCTGCTAATAAGAAGACAGCATTCCCACTTTCGAAGAATACACACGAGTACACACACGTCCACGCACAGACAGATTTGTCCTGGCCAAACTGGCCGCGAATTTTTTGTCATAGACTGAGGACGTAGTTGTTGCACCATGAGGTAAATGAAGTTAAAGCAAGCGGCAACGCAGCGCGATGCAACATACGACCACGGCTTTTGCTGCTAATGCCGGGTATTTGCTCGCTTCGCAGAGAACGTCCCACGGCAACAGTACTATTAGCATTAAGGGTATTATGAGAACTGTTACGCTCAATCCTAGAGTTTGAGGAGAACCGCGAGACGCCTAAACGAGACTGGAGATCAGCAGGACATTTTGCGGTAGTTGGTTGATATTCGTTCATGATCTTGTAATCAGTCGGTGATGTTTTTGCAGTGCACGCTTCGAGTGTCTCTAATGTCTTTTATACTAGCCATTTTGCTTATACGTTTTCGAGGACAGTGATTATTCTAATGTGCAACAGGACCCGTTAGAGCCCATCATTATGGCAACCAGGGATAGGTAAGCATCTGCCCTAGTGTAGAACGCATTCATAGGACCCAACACAAAAACGCTGTGGAAATAGTTGCGATAACAAACGTGGCTCTAAACCAATTATATTTATAGGATTTATATCGGCTACCAAGTGGTTAGAAATAGTAAGGTCTTAAGAGCGTTTAATCTCTACGCAAATATAGATAATATAGATTGAATTAATATAGCGAAGGCTTTAAAACGGTTATAGCTAAAAAAAGGCTTAAAAAATCTAAACACTTTTATTTTAGATAGGTCTGGTTTAGTTCACGCACATTTTGATGAGCACTATAAGACCATTTGCATTAAGATTACGCATTCGTAAACAAACGTTTGTTATATATATATATATATATATATATATATATATATATATATATATATATATATATATATATATATATATATATATATATAGAGCGTCCATACGCGTATACTTCCATACGTTGTATGAGCACGTATGCTACATCAAAAAAATTCAATTGCGCTTAGACGAGTCGTTTTTCTTTTATGACTAAGTTTATTGACCAAATAGCAGTTTTTTCTTGTACTACTCTCCTTACCATTATCACATGTGCTTCTTCTATAACAGAAAAGTTCTAGTATGCCATGGAATAGTAGACATGAGGAAGTTCGTTCTCCTAAACAAGTGACCTTTTCATCAGTGGGCGACTTCTGGCTCTCAGCTGTTGCTGCAATGTTTAGTTACGGCCTTCACTTCTGTTAACTACTTTCTCTACATTTTCTGACATTGCTAAAGTTTGCAGCTCAAAAAAAAGTATAAACTTGTCTTCCTGCATCAACAATGGTTTCCTTATTCGGGAGTTTCGTTTGCTCGCTTGAGTCTCGCAGCGGTCTTGGCCGGCCCGTCGTCATGTGCTAGCTTGTCTGTCCCCGGGGCACATCCTGTCATGTATCTCAAAATGTGTGACCCCTCGTTCCAGGCCAAGTTCAAAAGAGGACGAGGAGAAAGATTAATAGCATCACCAGCTGTAAGAGAAAAAGAGAGAGAGAGGAACAAAGGTCGACATCAAGAATAAAGGGGAATGTATGTTGCCGGAAAAACGACAAGAAGGACCTGCTGCCTGTATACTAAGACTGGGTTCAAACCCTTCAGCCGCCTGGGCCGTCGGCGCGTGTCATGTGGGCCTGATGGCGGCCATCTAACCGAGAAGCATTGAGCAACGCTGCCGCATTCAGGCGTCCGTCGCCGCACGACCGTGTCGCTACAAAGCACTTGCCTGCCTCCGCGTAGCGCCTACGAAGATAATTGAGTGGAGCCTCGTCCCTAACGCCCACTGTGTGGCGCATAATGAAAATCGAGTGGCCATAAGTCTCTCCCTGACGGGAAAAACAAAAATGACATTCAGAGGGCAGGTATAATATACCACACACGGAAAGAAGAAGACGGAATAACAAAAACTGAAAACAGGCGAAACATTAGAGGCCAGGATACTATGGTAATGGTGCGAACACTACTAAGAATAGACGTCCTCAAACCCTCGTAATTCCTTGCACTACGGTTAGTTAGAGACTTGTGCAACCGTTTAATTCGCTCGTTTTACCAGCCGCATTAGTGTTATTAGGTGAGAGCTCAGTAGTAAGTTAGAACAAAGTGTTCATAAAAACGCTGTGGTGTTCATCGTTGTCGTTGGCCTATTTCTATTTATTTGTGTTTTGTTTCGACTTGAGTTTATGTCGGGATGTTGCGTTACCGCTTCAGGACTATGTGTGTCAAATCGATCTACATGACATCTAGGCAGCCGCGTAGATTTCGACACACTGAACAAACCGTAAGGTCCCGGCACATTGCGATTTGACTAGAACAGTCGGACAAGAATAGGGTTGCGCATATATTCAATCAATGCAAATCCCTGGGGCTCCACCCGGTTGCGGTTATGTAAGACTCTGCGTTGCTGCCACTACGCCCGAGATTGAATAATTGAGCTGCTATTATTAGTAAATGCAGAAATAAGCCGATTATTTATATGTACAGACATATCATGGGAAAGAATAGAGACGGATAATGCCTAAAGCCTGGGGTCGACTCTATTTAAACAAGTTCAGTCGAACTAGCTGTTAGAGAAAAGGGCGGCACTGCAGTAAAAGCAATATCGAATCCATCGGATATATGGAAACAGTTAGACGTACACTAACCAACGATAAGGTCGATTAATAATCGCCCAAGGGTCGATTCTGTGTATAGCTATATTTAAACATGTTTCTGTTGCTGTACTAGCTGTAGTATAAATGTGTATAACTGCATATGTATGTCCGCGGATTTGTATATATAGATAGCCTTTATCTATCAGAATGATGTGCTTGGCAAGAAGGTGCCTCTCAACGTTGTATTGATTGGTTTGAAGAAGTGTGCCATATTGGCTGGCGTCTCTTAGCTAATTTTCTACACGGTTCTATTACAGAATAAAAAGTATTATTTATTGTAACATAGCGACTACTACTCTTAGTTTGTACTGATTGTCTACTGATTAGGATTTTATGAGTACGCTAGTTAATCATTTTCTATATTCCTGAATAATTCATTTGATTACTAGATTAATTACTATAAACAAATGAGTAGGTCGCCAACAAAACGTATCTTAAATAGTCATATATAATATAATATGGTCATATAGTAAATAAGTCTATATTAATGACTTGGACGATAGCGCTACAAATTTGTTTGTGGTATCAAATGTCAAATGGATATTCGTAATCCTTGTAATAATTCTACTGGACGCCAATCTTAATTAAGCCTGGATGTTCGGATGAGGTATGGTATTATGTTAATGCTAATAATATCGAGAGGGTTTGTGGCTAGGGTTTGTTTCCAATATGTAGGCTCGAATCAATTCGACCTCTAAGCGCCCACACAACAAACACCTCCGTTCGCCGTATAGGAAACGTCGACAGATATAACAACACCGATGACAACAACACGAACATCAACAACAACAACACCAACACCACCACCACCACCACCACCACCAACAACCTTTAATTATTGCTGTCGTGGTCCTAGTGCACTATCGACTGACGGTCCAGTGGTCAAACTGATCATAGAAGTAGGCGGGTGCCGAAACCAGGTGACCCAACGTCTTACAATGTCAGCCAAAAAAATAAAGCCAAGTAGGACAGCAGTTGCAACAACGCTAACGATGGCGACAACAACAGCCGCTACCGTCACAGCCCTCACAAGCATATCTACCGGCAGTCAGTTAATATTTCTATATGCATTGTTATATGGAAGATGATAAATGATGCTGAGAGAGAGAGAGAGAGAACGAGATACTTTCAGACGTTTTTTAATGCTAGTTCAAGAATCCGAACAGCAATATGGCGGCAAAGCGGTGGCAGCAGCAACAGCGCAGCGAACGTAAGCAGAAAAACGAACCTCTAATATGTGGAATAAAAGTTAAAGAAAGCTTTGCACTTTCGACACCTGACCGATACATGGTACAGAAGTTGACTGGTAATTCTAAGTCCATTCAAATGTCGTTGTAGCCTGAAGTTTTCGCCACTAGAACTGATCGCTCTATTACACATCATAAGATTAGCTATCGTATCAACGATAAGGGAAGCGATTTTAGTACGAAAATATATTCGCGTCAGGATTGTTTTATTAATTCATCAACATTCACCATTCATCAATCAATGCCAATTACTAAATTTGCATTTGGCTAAACGTACATTTACACCTCAACAAATGACGTCACGATACTAGACTCAACATAAGTACTAATAATGATAACAGCAATTAAACGTATAGAAAAAAAAATCGAATTGCTTTGTTTTTTTGCGACCGGATACGTCAGTACTGCCATTGTGAAAATGCCTGCCACACACACGGAGGGTGTTATTTTTGTGAAATATGATCTATGCCCTCTTTCACTGAAAATGTATGAGTTACAAGAAAAGAGACGCTCGAAATGAATACTGTGGAAGCGGGTGTCTTTGCGAGGAACACGCAAAAAATGAATATATTGAAAAATAAAATCGTACACAATTCACCTCGTGTTGTCTATGCCATTCGGTAGCTACTTATATAGTCATCACCAAATCCATCAAAAGCTTGTGCTAAGTCTATCGCACTAAGCAAATCAAATCGGAATTGTACGGAATTGAATTAGCCAAGCGTTTTTTGGCATACTCATACTTGTAGTAGAGTCTGTCGGCGTGTGAAAACCGGCGTCAGTGCCGTGTAAAACCGCGCGCATTCCTCACTAGCCAGGTCGAAACTCTTCAGCTCTATTCAACGGATACGCAATCTACTTGCTCAGTTTTGAAGAAAAGGTAAGCCACCTCCTACTACCTAATTCATATGACTTCTAGTGTTGGTATCACCGCCATTCGATGGGTGGCGGGTTTGTGTTTGGGTTTCCTATTTGAGTTTCCTAAGTGCAGTACTTTAGCTGAGTTAAATGACGTTAGAGAAACAGATCAGCTCTAATAGCAGCAATCACAATGAAAGCATGTGTAATAAAATGCCGACCAGCTAGTTATGCATTTTCTAAATAAGATAAAACGTGAAATATCTTAAGCAAACTGAAGCGTCTCCAAGGAAAGAGTGACACCGTAAGAAATTTGCACGTCTATGCAATGTTTTTTGAACATAAACAAAAAATTCTGTTTTTATCGTAGAAAGCGTATACTCATATAGCTTAAACTATAGCGTTTTCCTATAGCTCCGCTTTTAACATACGGAGACATATGTATTCGTTGTGTGTATATATATATATATATATATATATATATATCTATAATACATTTCATTTTATGTGTACGATTGTATGAAACAAACTTTAGACATAAACATGAAATGTATTATAGATATATATATATATATATATATATATATATCTATAATACATTTCATTTTATGTGTACGATTGTATGAAACAAACTTTAGACATAAACATGAAATCATACATATCGTTTATGTTATTCCCTATTTTATTTCAGCGAACCTGCCCCCTACCAAACCTTTTTGAGTTGTGATTTCACGAATAGAGTTGAGGAGCGTAAACGAGATGACAATATCATTAGAGGATTATTTTACTATTAGAGGCAACTTCTGAGCTCTATGCAGTGACGTTTTCACATGTTTTTCGAATACAAAGCCGCCATTGAAACGTTGTGTGAATTATGTACAGGGAGAATACTGAGAGTGACGGTGAGAAACATTCGATAAATTACTCCACTGTTTGACATTCCAGTTATATCTAAGTATAGTCAGCTGGAACAAAACTTGAACAGAAGTATTCAGTCGACAAAGTACTTTGCATGCCTTATCAGCGGCTGGTGTTGTTGCAGTGAAAACCTGAAGCAGTTAAGAAACGTTCTCTACTAATGGTATTCTTCTTCAGTCCTGCAAAATTTGTGCAGCCAAAATTTTTCTACCATCACAATTTGTGATGTATGGCATTGGTATTCCTGTTTCATACTTTAAATGTCAGACACGGGGGTACATCGCCGCTTACTGTCGAAATAAAGTTGCAGTCAAGTTGGACACTTGGCTAGTGAATGTAGGACTAGCTGTTCCAAATGCAAGGATCACAAACATTCCCGTTACATAGCTGTCTAAGGCCTATATTAAAAGTTGACTTTTAAGGCAACTCAGAACGGGTCAGTAAAGTCGAATCAGTCAACAACCTGTTTTCATTGGTCCCTCTAAATATACCTGATGATTCCCCTGCTTCAACTAAAGTACTAAAATGTCGTACGCTGCGGCCAATGCGCCTGATGGAAAGGATGCCGAATTTGTATTTGCTTTGAGTAAACTTAATTTCTAGAGAGTTATATATAATTGTTATTCTCAGCTTTTGTATGTTCTCTAGCTCATTTGGTTAGCCCGTCTTCCTAGGGAGGATCAGTTCTAAAATAACTAAACGATTGTTAGTTTGACTAAATTGCTTTACCATTTGGGAACTCAATTTACCGAAAACTTTTGTCAAACTATTGACTGGAGCAATCCTCACTAACAAGAACCTTGTTTTCCCAACTTGAAACAAGTAATTCGATCTCGTAACGCCCGTGTCCACGATCTGCAAGAGCTAGATATAACTTGATGACTATGTTGCACACATTAATGACGTTAGAAATTATCAGGAGGGAATTCCAAATTCGAATTTGCCGGTCTTTAAGATTCCTAAAACAGGCGTTTAATAACATTTTTTTTAATAGATGTTTATTGATTACATATATAATCTGGAGAGTCTCACATTAGAGACCCACTACACAGTGGTACATTTTACGCTTTAGATGTTTTTCACATCCGATAAGCTCACAGCTTGTGCTTGTTTTGCTGATAGTTACATCGCTAGTCCCATGCTAACTTACAGCACTAGATCACAAGAATTGACAACTTTCACCAGACTGGCAAGTCTGCTGTCAGCCATTCGTGCTGATAACATGTTTCCGTCCTCTCCAAGCTTAGTGACGGCCTTAATCCATTGTGCTCTTTCCATTTCATATTTCCTGCATTCCGTAAGAATGTGTATAACGTTATCATATTTGTTAATAACCTTACAAAGTTTCACATGAAGACAGGACAAAGAAGAGACTTGAGACTCCGAGTAAATTTCTCGAGAAGAAGAGTTCCGAACTTGGTGCAGTGGCGGTAAGTGAGGCATAGGTGACAAACTAGGGTCTTTAGCAAACGCTTCTCTGCATTGTTATATTTTTACATCATTAGTAAGGCTACCCACACGTCATCGGGACTTGTATTGACCATAAAGTCGCGGGTAATTTCTTGGTGTACTCCTTTGTTCTCGAACACTATTAGATCCTGGCCAAAGGTTTGAAGATGTTGCATACGTCATCAATGGCAATCAGTTATATGTTTTGTTATTTGTGTTACTTGACCAACTATTGTTAGTCGGTTTTACTCATACCTGACAAACATAAGACTGACTGTAAAGGCGAAGGATGTGAGGTCCTCTTAGACATGACCTGTATTGAGGATATGACCGTGGGCAATTGCATCCTGCTATTCCTATTCTTGCCACCTGTCCGCCAGCTTGATGTGCTCATTCTTAATGCCAGCTATGTCACTGTACAATAAAAGTCGTTCTATCACGCATAGAGCGTTGGGCGCGTCGAAGAAATACCAAGCAATTTCAAGCTTTCGAGTCTAGGGGGGGGATACGAGTTTATGAGGTTTATGAGTCCCACACTAGTTCGATTGACTGTGACATTTTTGTTTACATTCTCACCGTTGTAAGTTGGTGTAACGCATACACTTTAAACAGAAGACATACTTGGCATGAGATTAACTTTGGATCTTAGCTTTCTTCTATACATGCTCATTGTTCTGATAAGTTTTGTTTTGCCCAAGATCTCATCGAGAACATCGTGGTTATTCCGAATGTGTACGCCGGTGCTTGAAACTATTATTCAAACAGCGCTTGGAAACGTGCAACATATTTTTAATACTATTAATCGCGATTTTCGTGTGAATATGAGCTATCCTATAAGGGCCACTGTTAGTATCCACCCTTTGTGTTCTCAGAAGACCATGTGTTTTATTAGAGGCATTTACTTTTTTTACAAACAAGAAACTTGGTATTTTAATGGCAGATGGGGCGTGTTAAAATGTTTAGCTTTTGTTATTGGCGAATGATTTTTTGTACAACTGAGAATTATCATGATCTAATTATAACACGTTCACTTCGCAGAAAAAGCTTTTAGATTCAGTACAATTAACCATATAGCCCTTAAGATCTCAAATAATGTGACGCGCGGAAAGGGTATGTGAAATTTCGCATATCTCACAAAACATTTCCGCGCAATACATTATTTCACAAAATTATTGGATTGCCCGTAGAAGGATCCTAGAGAACGCATCCAACCGACCGCAATACATAGACCTAAACCGGAATGAGGAACGCGGGCCATAAGGGAAATGCTCAGCAGAACTGTTGAATGTAATCCTGGATGGCATCCAAGATATTATACAGATTGATACACTGGAAAGGTAAGTATGCTGGAGGAAGTGACATCCAATCGGCATTAACGAGCACCTACCGACCTATTACAATCATGTACGCAAATGTGTAAACTAGTTACAAAAGAGCAGTGCACTACGTTGAATGAATGGGTAGAGAAGAGGCAAATCCTTGGGATTGCAGTTCAAACCGAATAAATGATGGAAAGGAAGCGCCGACACACTGGCATCGATTGTAGAGCTCGTATGCTCCCGGCCAACGAGTCTGATACTCTCCTGATGGATGCCATCCGAACACGCGATAGGGCAGATATAAGGTTTCTCCTATATGTGCTTGGCCGTCACGCAATGAACGTAACATGGGTCATTCTAGACTACTCTGCAATACCTCACTGATGGTGCAGCATGGAGCTGCACATCCGATAAAATAGAAATCGAACGAATATACCCATAAGGTCTAAAAATAAGCTAAATATCCGACACGGAGACGCAGTCAGATATACCTTGGACGTTCCCGATCTTCCGGTAGAATTAGAATTCTTAGATAACATACTGAATTGGCTTACTATGTTAGAATATTGCTCTATGCTGTGAAGCAGTAAACCACGCACGAGAAATCATCTGCGTCTATAAATTCGAAAATTCATTTTTGGTCTCGAACAGAAACATTGCCTGAGCCAAAAGGAAACAAGTGAGTTCGGGGATCCACTTCCACTGCACAAAACGTGGCATTGAACCCGAACTGTGAAGCACATGGATCTGCAATTCGCTTAACACGAGTTTCGAGATGGGCGAACTTTAATATCGACCATACAATGGGTAGTCCGCAAGGCAGACGTTTTACTTGTTTTGACATCTAAGGCATGTCAGTTCTTTTTAGCTATCCTGTTTAACGTAAAAAACGTATTTAAGAGCCTTCCGTAGAAAATATCCTTACAAAATAAACATAGAATGCCTCAGGGGGCAAGTGATCCAATTTTGTACCGGGCATTTTAGAGATTACCTGCATTGTCTTGGATGACATGACTTGCCGGACTGCCAGCACTACGTACGCAGAGGCGTGGATACTGTCTTCCGCCACTCTGTGGAAGTGCTTTGCGTAGAAGGCACGCCGGTCAAACTGGGTGGAAACGACCAACAGCCCGAGGGCTCTAGTTTAGCGCGTGCTCAAGGACGAAGAAGCTGGGGAAAAAAATCGTAGAGTAATCATTTGGGCTAGGCAGGCCGGCAAGAGACACAAAAAAAACAAGAACGGGAGAAGTAAGGGAAAAACAAGAGCCTAACTTAAAGGGTAAGGCGCATAACTATAGATGTGAAACAGGAGAAACGGAAAACTGCTAGCAGACACGACTCATAACACACAAAACAAGACCAGAGCACCACATATAACAGAATGTAAAAGAAAATTTGAAATGTACAAACCATTCACCAAAATTGATTTGCAACAGTTTGTGCATCATTAAACGGTCGCCTTACAAGAGGGAAGGACATAAATCGGCTACCGGATGAGAGGGTTGAATACCTACGACACAGTGTCGTTTTAGGCCCACACTTCACTTCTAGACAATGTATTATTACTCACTGCAGTTCCGGTGAGCAGGAACATACGAAGCTTAAAAATTAAAGGAATGTGCATATGGGTCCCGTAGAGCAAGATAAACTGCTTGGAGCTAAGTCGCACACTCCCCGAGAGTGGAATTGTTTTTTTCGCTTCACAAGTAAATTAGAAACCTTATACTGTAGTAACTTTAAACTAATAAAAATACCTAGACCTAAAAGACAACAGAGTGCCACTGATATACGAGCTTGGTCGACAAAGAGTCACGAAATCTTTTGGTGAACGAAACACGTTCTAACAACCGGACAAAACGAAATCCTCGCAATCCGATGAAATAACCTGCTTCTTGAAACCACGTGACGCCAGCCCTATAGAATGGAATTTTTCGTAAGCGCGGAAATCAAAATAGACACAAACTATACCATGAATGTCGTACGAAAATTTACTTTAATCTCATAGGGTGTTATTCGCTGGTTCTGCTTCAAACGATAAACGGCAAAGAAACTATTTGTTTTATATCTTTCTCTCTATTTTTCTTCACTCCGGGCAATAACATCAGATCCAAATAACAAACAAAGTTTGCCACGCTTTTTTATGCTCATCTTTCTGTGCTAAAAGTACGCACGACTAAAGCGATTTACAGGACATGTGGATGCTTTATTCTTTCTTCTCCAGGATCCTTATTTTGCACGCCTGTGCCAAACAATGTCGTCGGAAATTAGGAGATGTAAGCCATTGGTAGGAGAGGGCTTAAGGCCTTTGCAGCTGGCTTCGCGGTAAAGGCGCAGATCTATTGTCCCTCATTAATCACCGCAGCGTGTCGTTGCTGTTTGGAGGGTTCCTACTGGAGGGTAAGGGCGGTGACGATGGCGACAGCCATCATAACGATCACAACAACAGCATTAGCCCCATCAATATTAACAACAAACAAAAGCGGCAAACAACAAGAACAATGAGCGACAGCAAGAGCAAAGCGTAAAAGCCATTTAGAAGGAAAAGAAAATCCCATCTAAAAGAAGGGCGTAACAATTGCGAACAAAGCTGCGTTGCCAAGCTAGGTCAAGTTCTCAAGTGGAGTTACGCTGTAGAACATAAAGTGAGGCTTCTCTGATATGTGGCCTTTCTTCCATATAAATCTGTAAGCGATATGTGTAACCCGTTTTCAACCAAATTTTATATGAGTATGAGTAAGTATTGTGAAGGGTAATGTATCTCTCTCTATTTCAGGGTCCTCCGGCTTCATCACAGAACATTTTTACTGACTGCACTAATTGATATAAGGTGGACTGTAAAAGAGGATTTCATCTACATTTTTTTATTTGGTACACTTAATTTGCTTGTGCTAGATATTTGGTCTAGATTTCTGAAATTCTAGCAGGACAATGTAGCCGTGAGTAATTGCAGCAGTGATCAAGCGAGTTCGTCGGGTGGCCATTTGCTACTAAGCGACGCGTATAACTCGTCTGCCTCTGGTTAAATATGGCTGTTATAAAATCAGACAAAATATGGTACTTGAGATAGAAAAGCTAATCTGGACACCAAAGAACTACCAGATGCGTGAAATCTGTCTGGTTTACGATAGGTAGAGCGCGCTAAGTTCAGTGGATGCCATGAAGGTATGGTTGCAGTGTGTACAATTTAACATAGGGATATAAAATACGGTATATATCCAGCATAGTGCACTATAAATATGGCAGACGACACGCCATATGTGACACAGCTAAGATAAGGCAACTAGGTGCGGATGTGTTCTTGTAAGTCTGTGGAAAGGATCTTAGGATCCTAGTACAGGTCTGGAATCAGTCAGCTTTGTAATAGTAGATAGGTAGCTGGTCCTCGGAATTGTGAACTGTGGTGGAACTTTTGAAGCGAAAACGAATAGGCGGTCCTTGGTATTCGGTATGGGGGGGCCCGATGAGTATGTCGGAAAGAAAATCCTTGAGATACTACTCAGGCTTGTTGAGAAATAGCTGCAGCTGTCGAGTAGCAAGGAGTCACCTCTCCTGTACGTCACGTGGACACGCCGCACAGCGCCGTTCCTCAAGACGCTGGAGATGTGCTACAGAACGGTGAATCTACTTTACGCGGACATCTTAGAGGTTTGATGCTATGGGAGGAGGGCGCAAGCCCTGTCCGATAGAGGTGGAGCAAAAGTACGAGGGCCACCGCCTAAGTCATGGTAGGATAAGATATTTGCTCTTAGCTGTGTAAATCTCCAGAAGACGAGACGGCCGCAGTATGTGAAAAAAAAAACAACGGCGGTCAAGGCCTGCCACCGGCGCGGAGAGACTCTGCTCAACCAGCTTGCTTATAGTATTGAGAGAAGTCAGGCGCCGTGGTCAAACTGAATGTGGCAAATGAGACGCCCGGACAAGACGAAGCTACAAGAAGTCACAGACGAGGGGGTGCCCGTACCGGTAGGCGAGGAAGTGACCGACAAGAAGATGCCCTAGCTCTTGACCAGAGTCTGCGAGGCAGCAGGACCACCACAGGCTAAGAGGATCAGACGTCATCCGCCTAGGTACTGGTGAAACCCAAACACTAACAAGACCCGGAAAGCATGCGTACGAGCTAACCAGATACATACCCGCGCCCGCATCTGGCTCACCAAGAAGACTTGCGGGCCGAGAATGACAGCCTACTATTAGAGACTTTGGCCAGAGCGGAGCTTCTGCTAGAGGAGTACCGAGCAGCCCGCGCATGGCGCCGGCTGCTCAATAATAAAAGCAATGCGAACGTCAGGAAGGAACTTATATAATCGGTAGTGCCGGACTCATTGGGTCGGCCTTACCGGGCGGTTATCGGTAAGATCCGCCGACACGCCCCTGGGCCGTCACCACGTAGTCATGAGAGACGTCGTGGCAAGTCTTTTCGTAGACCAGACCCTGAGAGCGGGCGACAAATACAGGTTCCTCCCGAGGAGATTCACGACGTATCACTTGATGAGGTAAAGCAGACCCAGGAACGTCTGGCGCCGTGTAAAGCCTTAGGGCCCGGCGCAATGCTTTCTGCGTTCGACGGCTCAACACAGAACTAGACACTTATCGGGAACTCTCGGACGCTCAGTACTCGGCTTCAAACGAAATCAGTTTACTCTGGGCGCACTGAAGCGAGTACTGCGGAGGTAGAAGCGAGCACAGCGAGTACTACTTACACTCACTCCGCCCGCGCGGTGACCATCAGCACTAAATTGTCGGCGTTAGGTCCACTCCGTTAAACTGGTCGTTCAGCCGCAGGACCTCGTCGAACGCTATACTCATAAAGACCGGCCTGAGCGCAAAGCCCTGCGAAATTCCCGCCTTGACAGGACAGACCTCACCGTTTGCCGAAAGCGAGGCGAGATACGACGAAAGAACCCTACACATGTAGGGGGATTTGCCCCTCTATTCAAGCGCGTCCATTGCTTCTAGTCAACGCGCTGTATCTAATGCGTGTATCACGTCAAGCAGGAAAAGGCAAACATATGTGCGCGTCTTTGATTTCCGTTGCTGCTTCGTGCAGGCGACCCAGATCACAGGTTCGACAGCGTCAGGGGTCAACCGGCCCTCGCGAAAGCCGCATTTGTTGTCTCACATGGCGGCTTTTTCCTAGATCCGCTCGTTCAGACGGCGGACCATCTCATTCTCAAACAGCCTGATTATAGTAGTGAGTAGCTATACAGTCAACCAGATGGCAGCGTCGCAGGAGTTGTTGGTCCATGCATTGATTAGTGTCTTCGAGTGAGCGATATTTAACTCTGAAGGGGCGACCTGACAAAGGGCGACGTGATGTTGTACAACATACGATTCCAGCAGATGCGCGAGTCTGCACCGGATGCCAATAGTTAATTTGCAGAATTTTAGTCATTGTTGTTGTTGTAAGAGACTGAGCCTATATGTTGCCAGACGGCGCCGCCGTCTTCCGCCGGCCGGGTGGTTATCTCGCGGCGGGAGTGTCGCTGGCTCAGCTGGGCTAGCGCAGCTAGTGTCTCTGTAGATTATGCGGCCTCGGCCGGTGCTGGTGCTTCGCCGGTTGAAGCTGCGTATTTCGGCCGGTCTATATCCGCCCTCTTTCGCGACTCCGGGTTTGTCCTGTACTTGGGCATGCCCGATGGCCTGGGACCTGCCAAGAAACGGCAACGTGGCCCGGTCTCTCACAGTTTCAGCAAGTTGGGAGGCGCGCTCAGATCTCAGGTTTGTACGCTGCCCGCAATCATGATGGTTCGCTGCCATTTGGCCAAAGGGGTGACAACTCTAACCTTCGAGTACCAGTGTGTGCCTAATCGTCTCTGGCGGGACTTGCCCGACGTGATCGAGACCTCCTTGGGGACAGCAAGAAGCCGCTGCAGCTCCATTTCTATTCTCTTGTTGCAACTTCACTATAGGTTATCCCCGCTGCTCAGTCACGTAATGGAGCAGAGCCTTCTTGGTAGCCGCACTGGGCGGCTTTATCATGCGCTCAACAACAGAGCAGAGCACGGAGATTGTGGCCTCAACGTACGTTTTATCGGGTTCCACGGCCAAGTACTGATCCTCGGCGCCCGCGTTGGAGTGCCCGTTAAGATACTTCCAAGCGCAGATGGTGCGCAGCAGGGCTGCCATGCCGGCAGGTTGCATGAGTAGCATCAACAGGGCAGTAAAATATATATACAGTTTCTTCATGATCTCCAACTCTGCCTCCATCCCAGAAACCATCAGCAGGCTCCTCAGTGATCGAAGAGCCCTGATAGTCTTAGAGATCGAAGGCAGTCGCTCGAGGCAGATGACGAGAAGGAGATGGAGGCGGCCTTGCCATCGTCTCTTCCCTCCGCATCGCCCCGAGCGAGCTCTGGAGCCTTTTCGCTTTTCCGGGATGTGCTGGCAAACGAAAGGTTGGCACAGAATACAGATGAACCACTTGACCATGCAGGGCTCAGAGACACAACTATGGCTGCCTGGCAGGAATATTGGAAGCGGACGGAACACGGACAAGATTAATGGACAATGGCTCAAGTAACTCATATATAAATCGAGTGTAGTTTCTAAGCTGTTGTACGGCTTTTCACTCTGAGATCCGTATTTGAAGAGACTTTATATAAACTTATTTAAGAGCATACAGTCGCATTCTATAGGGAGGCTCGATTGAAGACGTTTGTTAAACCGCGAAACTATTAATCAACCAGAAATCTCATTACTACATACAGATCGTGCGATTGTAATTTTCATTGCAACAAGTGAACCTAGCTAAAAACTTCTTTGACGTTGGATGGAACACACAAACAATATGTTCGCTCGGTGTATGTTTAATTGACTATTATTGTTTAATTGACTCAATTCATCTTCCGTCTTGTACACACACTCTTTGTGCAACTAAAGGCGCTTTCTATTATATTATAATAATATGCGTAGCCCTGCCAAATAAAATTTCTTAGAAAAAATATACTAAGAGCACTTTGGTCAGTCAAGTACTTAAAACTAACCTCGCGTGTTGCCTTTTATAGATGAAACCAGGAAAAATATAATCAAATGGACAAGCGCCGTACAGATATCTAAGAACCTGGGCAGCTTGCCGCGTTCAGCCGATAGATATGTTCGTTGAATTAAAAAACGACGGCGCCCTGCTAAGAATAATTCCGTAAATTTTCTAGAATCTACATCTATTACTTAGCAAGTAAAGACTTTACAAAGTTTGCGAGTATTGTGGAAACATTGGCCCAATGCATAAACGCCCTATACAAACAATACTGCAATTCAAGGCATCGAAGCCAATTTGAGTACAAGGAAGTACATGCCCAAAATAGCTATGCACTTCACACAAGACTTTTCTAGGGCAATCACACAACTATCATTCAAGTAGTCGTGAAAAATACTGGCAATATTTGCAGAGCCGCATTTCGCCACAGATAGAAGAGAATGCGATTAAGACAAGAGATATTTTCGACCAAGTTAAAGGTATTTGCACGTACATATGTTTCGCAAGATGTATGCGCAGAAGGAGACACACACAGACACACATATGTACATATACGTACACCAAGAGGTTAGTTCCAGCAAATCCCATGTTAAGTTGGGCGAACCAAACGGCTTCGTTTAATGAAATCGTCTAGCCAGAGTATCATTGCAATCAATGTCATCTCGACTTGATTCATCATCTGCAAACACCTTCTCTAACCTTTTGTGTCTTGAAACGTCTCAAGCTCGTAGCTCGGCTATCGGCTTCGTCAGCGAACGGCTTTGCCTGTTCAGTGGACTATAGCAATCTAAGTATTTTTCTTCTCTGCGGGCAGGCTCATCTTGACGCACGCGAAGGAGAGCGTAGCTGCCGTTCGTCGACAGTTGGCAGTCGACGGCGTACAACAGGCCAGAAGAGGGAGTCGTCTGGAACGAAATGGGCTCCGGCTTAGTCCGTCTTAGTTCAGCGGAAGATTGGTGGTGCCCTGGTAAACAGGGCCACAAGCGATCGGCCCATATCCACAAGGATCTACGGAAAGAGAGCAAGAGGCAGAAGCACGCGAGGGCACAGGGTCGTAAGAGCATTGAAGCAGAAAGGATCAGCAGGCAGGATTCCACGTCTGTAACGTTGCTCGCCTCGTCCACGCTGCATCTCTGCCTCTGCTAACGCTGCCACCAGCCCTACTGCTACTGCGGCTGCTTCTTCTACCCAAACTACTACGATTACAGAAGCAGTTCGGGTTATAGCAGGCGGCTGGCGAATATCACCGTATTATCTATCTATCCAGGAGGATAATTAATTCTCATTGCCTAGGACCTACTTTTGGGAATGGCTAGCTGCATAGCGCGATTGCTACACCGGTAAGCCTCGCCTTCACCTCTCAGCTCTCCTGCCCTTCCGCGCTGCCATTAGCATCAGCCGGGGCCCAGCTCCTCTCTCTATCTCGGCTATACTCCCCGAAACAGGATGAGTGATGATGATTCGAACAACCGAACATGCCACCGCCTCTCTCTCTCTCGTAGAGGAAGTCATCAGTAGCGTTCCGTCTCCGAACTACCCAAATGACCAGTTCCTACCTTGGTAACAGTATAACGGCGACAGGTAAAAGGTATATGGGGTACCGTTTACGTTTAAAGTATACGATCCCTCGGTATACGCGCATTACAAAAAGGCCGTAGAAATCCGTAGAAGCAAATTGTATCTTCTTTTACAGGCTACTGGTTAGAGAACATGCACCTTCTAATCCGTTGCCACGATGCTACGGTGGACTTTGTATACCTTTCCGGAGCTCTGACGAATCGCAAGTTCAACACTGTTTTGCGCAACACAAAATATAATGATACATATTATTTCTTCGTTAAGTAAAAAAAAAATAAATAATAATATATATATATATATATATATATATATGCACAGCGACTTTATTGAGTAAATACAGGTATGTATATATATATATATATAAATATAAGAACATACTTTAACATAACTAAAATAACTAACTTTTACACTAAGAGTCATATGAGTCAGGGAAAGGAGTGTCAGGTTTTCAATCCCAATGCTGCCTACCTGAGATTTATGCGTCCGTTCAGTAATATGCACCGAAAATGATTGGCCGGATTAGAATAGGGAGAGCCGAAAGAATGAAAGGTTGTTGACGTACTCTGGAGGTGTGAAGCACAACCTCACCTCATCATGCAATGCTGGCCGTCCCGTCTTCCGGAGTCATTTCCTCTTTGACCTGCTGACGGTTATTTCAAGGCCAGTTCTAAGGAAATGGTGTGAAGGTACCGACAAGATATAAACGAGACGACATAAACGAGAACGTGCTATCCCAATCTAGGTTACAATTTGTTTGCCCGATCGTCTCAGGTTTTTCTTTGCAAATAGGGGCTGACCTTCAGCCATTCAACTGCTGAACAGGACCAAAAGAAAAAGGAATTTCTTTCTAACAGCCCGACCGGAACGACCGGTTAACCAGCTGGTTAGCTAATCGATCTAGGAACGACTAATCTCCAATAGCAAGCAACGGCAAAAAGAGTAGCGGGTCGTTTAACGAACTAGTGAAGCTTATCCTGGCCACTGAGCAACTGAGCATCTCACCTCGCCTACATCCTAGGACGTGTCTTTATTTTGCCTATAGAGTGGCTTAAGCGAGGGGACAGTTTGCCGCGGTAGTAGCAAAGACAGCGGCTCGCTGCTCACATGTGGAATTATGAAAGCACATGCTCTTTAATCCACTCGGTTGGCGACCACACAGTTGACAAGATTAAGCGACGATATCGGTGCAAGAGTGATTGCACGCCTGACACTGAGCCGAACTCTCCGGTGTAGACCTGGAGAGGGTACTTTGAGCAGCAAACATTTAGAGCATACCGAATAGCCACTAATGTCATGTCTAGATAACGTACCGACACCCGATCACGGGAGTCACAATGACTCCACAGCATGTATACTATGTAGTGTGTTTCCTTTTGAACGTTACACCTTTGGTTATTGAAAAGCTCATATATTATGAACTTCAGCTGATATTATAACATTTTTACAACAGCTATTGTTAGCCCGATCTTGGCTACGGGTCTTAGTTTTATACTTTGCTTTGCAAAATCATATAAATATATGTACGCTAACAGAAAAATAATTTGTATACACACAACGGACTAGAAGGCGATCACGGTATAGACGGTAGCACCAAAAACACAACAAAATTATTGTTCTGCGTCAATTAAGCGACGCCCTCCAAACAGATCTGTGTAAAATCTACGTTTAAAACAAATACCTTTTTAACAATTTTTGAAAATTCATACATTAGCTTGAGAGCCTAATTAAGATAGTTTAGGGTTAACACATGAGCAAACGTAAACGCAAAATAGGTAGAAAGTGCTCCCAATCAGATTAGCTAAGCGTGAAGCATAATTTTCTAGATTATTGTGTGCCTTGACAGCTCGACTCAATATGACATAGTTGTTTGAATCCTCAAACACAACATCATCGATAGTAGATACAAAGGTGATTAACAAGGACAAGATATAGTGGCTGAATAGATTATTTCTAACCACATTTGTCATGCTTTTAAGTATACATAAACTGTATCAACTGTTTTTCCCTAGCTAGCCGGACTTTCCTTGTGTGTGTTTTACGCAAGTTATTTTTTAGGCAACAGCCATTTTCTGTTTTTCAATTCCTTCTACCTTACATGGTTGCATACCGATAGGGTGGTGTTCATGCGCATTCATTTTTAATAATAGTCAATAATTCATAACAATCAAAGTCGCAATTAAATTAAAGTCGCGGTTTATTACTCTTATCATAAAAATGCACACAGTTAGGGTATGCATTTTAAATAAATAAATAAATAAAAGTATTAAACTGCCATTTTATCTCATTATTATCTAATATTAATAATTTCTAGCTTGTGTCGGATGTCATTCAGAGTATACAGAATTTTTCGCCGAACACGCTGGTATGATCGGTACATTGACTTCATGCATTGACTGATTCTTCCACAAGCGTAAATGTTGCACAACTATGTAGGAGAAAAAAGCAGAATAACTACTTGTATTTAATAAGAACTCATTTTAGGTTTATTTGTTTACATATAAGAGTTGTCTCCTTTGTCTCCTTCTGAACGTTTGCCCGGATAAAGTAAATTAAAATAAATCCTCCAGGTTCAGGCGTGTTCAGTCTAGCAGAGTTCCACGCACAGAGGTGGCGTTACCCGCTGAATGTGCAACGATAGTCTCTGGTGCAGGTACTCGACAGCTCTAGCGTCCCCTGTTGAACGGTTGAGCGCCTTTCCTAAATTTGTTCGCTTTCGGGCCAGGCCCCCAGTGTCTCGAATACCAGCGAGCGAAAGTCTCTGGCATACTTTCTGCACTTTTTAGCCTCCGCCAACATAGGCGCGTGACCAGCATGTTCCGCTTCCACACTGATTATCGAAGGGGCTAATGAATTAGTAACGGTTGCATCCCACATCAGCATGCGACCCACCTCGAAGGACGTTAGTGTCAGCCCGTCCGGTCGCTTTCCATCATTCCTGCAGAGGCCAGAAAGCTCGATAATGCAAGAAAAGTCAGCAGACCTCAAGACTCGGCTAATGCGCCGTTAAGTGCTGCGTGTCGGGCTCCACGACCTGAGCTTAAGGCACAAGAGAAATCACGATGTGCCTGTAGCCCCACTTGATCGCCGCATCTGCGTTGGTGGGGGAATATAAGAGCTGCCCCCAGACGTAGCCTCGCACAAATCCGAACAGTGTCGTCATCTAGTAGAGTGCCTAAGTGAGCACTGGGAAGAGCCTGTAACCAGGCCCCGGTGCTTTTTACGGAGACCGCCCGTAGCCTGGATTTGTCAATCGTAGGTGCGCAAAGGTCTTCTCCTGCAGTCTGGCTCACCAGCCTTTTTGGGGAAACGGTGTCAGCGGGTATTACATTGCACAGAGAGGCTGATTTATCGGATAAGGCTGCCAAAGTGTGCTCTTAGATACATTTACTTGTGTTGTTCCATAACCGTTTGGCCTTTTCCAATGCCTGGGACATAGGTATGGCAGGAACACCTGACGCTTCTGGGTCAGGCATTTCGATATCGCCTAAGGATATGGGAAGCAAAGCCTGTAAGCCTGCATCGTGTGAGAGGCGTACATACATAAGCACCTTCAGTGTATTTACATCCACTCGTTAGAGGCTCAAATATTCTCCGTGAAGTCGAAACCAGGCCCCCCCCCCCCCTCCAAGCAAGTAAGTTATCTGGGCCGCCGAAAAGCACGATCTCAGTAGGTATCTTCCGCGATAAGATCCCAGCGTAGCGGCTACTTCAAGCTTCCCTCTCCAGGCGTTTAAAGCCCGGTGTAACCTTTCTAGGCAGACAGGAACCCCGAGGAGTTGAATATCACTCTTCTGGACGACCTTGCAACCGGGAAGGAGATAATGTAGCTCCGATATGACATGTGACGTAGTCTTTGCATTTTCCGGGGTTTAGGAATAGACCACAAACCTTCACGAGGCACCGGACTCTGCAAATATCATCGATTAGCGTAGCTAGGCCACCCCGAAGCATACAGACGTCCAGGTACCAGGCATTAAAATGGCGTTTTAAGGAGTCGATTAAGGAGTCGATTTACGCACAAACAGAAGAAGGGCGGATCTAAAAGATCCCCTTGTTGCGTGCGGCAAGACCAAGTGCGACGGTTGGACGTAAGACGCATGTACCTGGTGGAACATTTGCGGGGCGTAGTATTTCACCGCCTTTAACAGATGGTCTCTTCTGACGCTGTTAAAGGCATTCCTAAAATCTAGCTTAACCAGAACGCGCGGGCCACTGCGGGACTTCATAAAGCCGCGGGAGATGTAAAGTCCGATCTCCGTACCGTCAGAAGTTGCAAACCCCAACGTATGAGTACCAATTGCCAATCATGTTTTAGCCTTGTTAGCAGCGCACTTTCTTTTTGAAGCTAACCTCCGGAGTGTATACGAGCATCCTATCGAGCGAAGAGAGTCAGTCGTCTTTCTTCTTGAGAGCAAATAGTTGTACCCCGAATATAATGGATTGAAGGGCTACAGGGGAAAATTCCCACTGGAGTTTGTCGGGGACGCATCCTAAGACCGCGGATAGCAGGTTCTAAAGAAGTTGGTGCCAAGGAAGTCAAGACCAGCTGCAGAGATCCTAAGGAAGTATTTGAGCACCAGTGGAGGGCAGTATAGTCGGGCGACGAGATGGCAAGCAAAAGTCCAAGGGGGCCTGTGGATGTTTGTCTCGAAGAGACTCGAGGCTTTTGGACAGTGTAATATAATTGTGTCTGTGGAGCCAATGGCGTTCCATGTTCTCAATCTTTGAACTCTGCGAAAAGTCGCAAAAGTTCTTCTTTATAATCACTGTGAAGGTACGCGTGGCCAGTTTTTCCGAGGTGGCCAATGCGCCAGTGGTCGGTGTGACTTCTATGCTCCCGACGCCGGGGTGTCTGATGGACATGTGCCTAGAACATGTACCCATAACTACGTTTATAAATCACATCCTCACTTTTAAACAAGACGTTTCCTATATTTATGATATGGTGTATACACATATATATATTTGTATTGGCCAAGCTCCGGAAACCACCTCCTAGACTACCACCGGATGTGCTGGAGAAGACGGTTCGCCATCTCTTTCCGGACCATCCGTGGAGAGGAGAGGAGGAGTTTCTGGTTGCCCCGAAAGACATTCCGGAGGTAACGTTAGATGAGGTCGAGCGAGCAAGGAAAAGGTTGACACCCGGAAAGGCACCCGGCCCGGACGGAGTTCCTCCTGGAGCGGCGAGGCTGCTAGTGAAGCGCTGGCCAAAAGTCTTTCAGACCCTGGCCAACAGACTTCTCAGAGAGGGGCGTTTTCCGAGGCTGTGGAAGAAGGCTAACCTGGTCCTAATCCCGAAAGGGGGAGGAAATGCCCCTGCAGGAGAGCCTGCCTACCGTCCCATATGTCTTCTCGACACTATGGGTAAGATCTTGGAGAACGTACTGGTTGACCGGCTCAACGCCGAGATCGAAGCCAAAGGGGCTCTATCAGAAGCACAGTATGGCTTTCGGAAGGGACGGTCCACGTTCCACGCCCTGGCAAGAGTACTGAGACGGGCAGGTAAGCAGCTGACGAAGACCCCCAAAACACGGGACTTTGTGCTGCTCATTCTCCTAGACGTCAAGAACGCCTTTAACTCAATGAGCTGGAAAGTGGCAATGCAAGCGATGGAGCGCAAGGGCATCTCGCCCTACCTTTGTCGAATCATAGCATCGTACCTGTCGGAGAGAGGCCTGCTGGCCGGCGATCAGAGCTACGCAGTTACTGCAGGGGTCCCGCAAGGATCGGTTCTGGGACCGGTCCTGTGGAACCTCGCCTATGACGGGCTTCTCGAGCTGCAGGGTCTGCCTAGGGGTGTCGAGATGGTCGGTTATGCCGACGACTTGGCCCTTCTGGTCACGGCCCGTAGTACGGGAGCACTAGAGTCAGCCGCCAATGAGGCCATGCTGATGGTGACAGACTGGATGGAAGACCATTCATTAAAACTGGCACCGCACAAGACTGAGGCGCTGTACCTAACCGGCAGAAAAATGACCAAAAACATACAGGTCGAAGTAGCAGGTCACCCAACTGTTTTGGGAAAAAAAAGGCAACGTACCTCGGGGTGATACTCGACAAGGGACTGACTGGCGCAGCGCACATACAGCACGTGTCAGCAAAGGCCCGAAAGGTGGCCAGCAATCTGGCGCGCCTGATGCCAAGAGTCAGAGGAGTTGGAGAAAAAAAGCGCCGCCTTTTGGCAACTGCTGCAGAATCCGTCGCCCTTTACGGAGCACCGGCATGGGCAGACAGGGCACTTAGGACGGCATGCAACAGGAGAAAGCTGAGATCGGTGCAACGGCCGGTGGCCATAAGGGTCTGCCGCGCATTCCGTACCGTGTCGACTGAGGCACTACTTGCCGTGTCCAAGATGCTGCCATGGGATTTGCTGGCCGGGGAGCGAGCAGAACGAGCGCTGGACGGTGATCTAGACCCCACACGCGCTAGATTAGCTACTTTAGACTCTTGGCAGAAAGAATGGGTGAGGGCAGCAGCTCCTGGGGGGGTCACCAAGAGTCGCTGGACCAAAAGTCTGATCCCGGACCTACGGCAATGGTACGACTGCAGACACGGCGAGCTATCTTATTATGCGTCCCAGGTGCTGACCGGCCACGGTCAGTTCCAGACGTATATGGTTAAGATTAACAAAGTTCAAGTCGACTCCTGCGTGCTATGCGACTCGGGGGAACCGGATGATGTAGAGCACACTGTTCTGCATTGTGGGGCCCTCCGGGAAGCGCGGGACGCGGGGGCGGCCGCTGTGCGAGGCCGACCAGTCAACGAGGTCGTCACCCATATGATGACTTCAGCGGCGGCCTGGAAAGAAGGTATTGCCCACTTTGATGCGATCATGTCCACGAAGGTGGTCAAAGAGACTGCCAGGAGAGCTTGTCTTAGCGTCCACTCAGGCTCCGGTCGAGAGGGGGAATCTGTAGACGGGAGGCGGGTGGGTGATAGGCAGGCGGACCAGGCTAGGCAAATACAGCAAAGGATTCCCCAGATGATGACTCTCGACGCACCCACAGGCGGGCGGGCTGCGGAAGGTATCAACGGCCTTCTTGAAGTCGCCGCCCCCGCACCAAAGCGGGCTAGGGCGACTGTAGGAAGGCTGGAGTAGGGAGGAGAGGCAAACTGGCCACTCCCATGGATACGAAGCGATGCCTAGCAGTTACCGTTCCCTGGGGGTGGGGGGAGGCGGGCGTTAGTGGGTTTGTGAGTCCCACACTAGTCACTGCTGTGGTGGCGCATGTACATCACGATTCCCGTAATCCCCCAGATTAATGCTGAGAGGTTTCAGCATATAAAAAAAAAATATATATATATATAATATATATTTGTACTGCTTCTCGTGAATAACATGCCGAGAGCAGCTGACAACGGTATAAGTGTCAATGTAATATGCATACTTAAATATATGTGAAATAAAACGTAATAATAATCTTATCCCTCTAATCTTAACCCTAGCTTCATATATATATATATATATATATATATATATATATATATATAACACTCCTTTGAAAAAGCGTCATAGATACGCATGCATTCATTCAGATGTATATTCCTTTTCCTGGAAACACCTTAAAATAATTTACTGTGTTTACGTGTGATATACGCATATGAGAGGAATTCAGACGAAAACTCACACCACGAACACACCAAACCAATGTAAAACAAGAATTGAGAACGCACATAGTTAGGTACTTATGGAGCGCAGAATAAAAGAGTGGTAGGGGTGTTTACCGTTGGTCGAGAGCAATACCGGTTACGAGCGCTGGTCGTTGTCGCTGCCAGCCAGTAGCGAAACGAGGTTTTTGCTACTGCGTTGTTGCATATATATATATCATATGTGTTTTCTATATGTCTGAACATTCAGGCGTGCGATCCCGACGCGGCCGCTACCTTCACTAATGTATCTCGTAACCGTGCGGCGTGAGCTCCACACGAAGATCCATATGCCGGCCTGCCGGTGGGGCTGCCGTTCCATCGCCCGCAGGCACGGCATATGACTAGCTGAGGTGCTCTGGTTGGGTCACAAATGAAAAATGCTGATTTCTTGCCGCCGCTGGCCCGGTATTTCTTTCATACCTTTCTTCTCTCTAGCTTCTTTTTCCGTTGGCACATACATGCATATTGTGCTAGCGGCCTCCTCCTAGGCTGTCTGGACCGACCGTCTAACCGAGAGACCGAGCGTCAGCTCGCCTCTACCCTAGCGAATTTCCTCCTCCCGCTAACTTACGACTTCTTCCGCTCAGCCTTCGTAACGGCTTTGGCGGAGTGTGCCGTGCCGCTGCCTACGGCCAACCCTTTCTGTTTCGAATATCCCTACGAACCTGAATAGATTGTTTATATATATATATATATATATATATATATATATATCGAGAACGGATCGGCAAGTTCTGCTACTTTAAATTTTGCCACCAGATTGAAACCACCAAGATCTTCCAGTTTGTTTTGCCTAGAAACGCCACTCATTAGCTTCATAACGGGTAAAATTTCGTGTAATGTTTGAGTTTGGTTCAAAGAAGTGAGAAAACAAGGTTCGGCGATTTTCGGCGAGCAAACAATCTGCATCCTTGGTTGTGGGCCGGGGTGGCCTGCGATGACATGCATGTATAACACCAGGTATATCGTACACGGGTTCCATCACCTCGTATGCTCCCGTAGGTAGTTTTATAGTACTCAGCGTATTTGTCGGTTCCGCTCGCAGCAATGCGCTAAGTACCACGCGGTTGATTGTCCGGCACTGCAACGAAGATATTTACACCTCTTCTCTTGGTAAACGGCAGGACAAAAACAATATTTATGTTTAATAATATTTGTTATTATAACTATCTTGTTCATACTCTATTTGAGTGAAATAAATATGACTGATTGATTGACAATGTGCATCCAGTTATGTGTTAAGAACCAAATCATATGTTCTAAACTGGTGGACATCTTACAAACTGCTTATGGTGATCAAGCAGTGACCTAAAACCAGGGTATATGATCGCCGATATTACTAAGGAGATTGGTGAAAAATTGAAAATATGTTTGGATCAACTGTAACAGTCTTGACTGATATTTAATGCATTGAGGGGCTGTCAGTAGAATTCGTTTTAATAAAATGTTGAAGTTCCAGCAAAGGAATGCCCGTCGGGAAAGGCCCTAAATTGCTTCATGTAGTGATTACACGAGAAGAGTCTTGGATATATGGTTGCGACATCTAAATCAAAGCCCAATCCTCCCAGTGGTGGTTCCAAGGAGAGAGTCAATTGAAGAATTCAGATAGAGCAGATCCAATACCAAGGTTTTTACTCTATATTTTCGACTAATAGGGAATCATCTTTTAATGGTTTGCTACCTGATTTTACGATCAATGAGGAATACTACCACAAAATTAAAGAAGATTGCGCGAGAACGTCAGGGTGCAAAAGGTCTGAACTCTAGTGTCACTCTCAAATAACTCTTGGATCCTATATCACGACAACGCACCGGCGCACATATAAATTTTGATTAGAATTATTTAATGGAAAAATCGATTTTATATTTCTGCAACCCTCATAATCGTCGTAATTTGCTCCGTATATATACATATATATATATATTATATATATATAATATATATATATATAT
>QVRM01003841.1:0-202958 GCA_003439945.1 Dermanyssus gallinae | reverse complement strand
CTGTGGAGCGTTTTCAATGCAGGACGACGTGCGCATTGGAGTGGCAATGGATCTTTTAATGTACAGTTGTTAACATAGTCTGGTCATAAGCTGCGTTGGTGAGGATGAATTTGAGTTCGTAAGTTATACCTAATATATTATTACTTAATATGTCATAGAGTGCTGTACATTCTACTTAAAAATGGGAAATTAGGTTACGAAAAATAGAAAGATAACACGGCCTTATTGAAAAATATGAACTATGCGTGCAAAGATAGTTTCGATTATATTCAAGGGAAACACTTGTAGGTTTAGAATATAAATAATCACCATCATCAACCATGCCAATAAAAGTTACCAACGTTCAGCTAGTAATACTAAACTTTCCGTTTAAATCAATACTGTGGCAAAACTCAAATTAAAACCGCAGCCTCGATATATACTGTCTACGACTAGACACGTGTGACAGTAAAGTGCTTATATTAGAGCTTAAGTGCTGCTTTCCGAACTGTTATTGATGAAGAAGACGATTTTCGGATTTAAAGAATTACCGAGGGTGATAAGATAGTAATTAGTACTTGGCGGTATCTCTTTGCAGATGGTGAACTTTATCCGGCTTTTGAAGAACCGCCGAGGAGTGTAAAGTATTTACATATAGACCAGCTTTGCAAGCCGTGGTCTTTGTATTTTCAAAAACAGTACGTCATCAACGGCGAACGAATGCTCGCTTTGCCGGAGGTAGCGATCTCTTTAATGAGACCGGGAATCGCGAAATTGATGAGTATGTCTTTTGTAGACGGAAAGAGCATGAAAACATTCCGTTGTCTAGTGATATTACTAAGAAATTGTGAGGCTGGCAAAACGGTAGACTATCTGGGGAGTTCGCCCGCATATGTTCCTAGTTTTGTTGTTGCTTAATTAGGTTGCCACTCCGCAGAGTATTGGGCCACAATAACGAGGTAGATTTTTACAGCACCATTGCAGCACCTGACAACTCTTTATACAAATCAATTCTGGGATCTCTGACGAAGATTGTTTTACGACAGAATGGCGTCTATATAAACACAAAAATAAATGCTAATAGCATAGTATATATAATTGTTTGTTGAATAGAAGACTAACCAAAACGTGCGGTAGTACACACATATATCTTAGCAAGGAAGTTCCCTGCTATTCGAGTGAGGTGTTGATTCCATCATTTCCTTGAATATGTCACGCTGGTTAAAGTCTGTCGTGATTCTTAGAAGCTAGATTAGGTGTGCGGTTCTCCACTTATGCTGGACACACCTCAGTATTGTGTGTTCCGGAGTATCTTCGATTCGATCGTTACAGTAGACGCACGTAGGACTGAGGGCCTTCCTAGTCCTAACAGATAGGACTAAAAACTGCTGTGACCTAACTTCTTCCCCCGGTGATTGAGTCATCCTATGATGTTTGCGATTGCAGACGTGCCAGACGATGCAAACGTGCCCGAGCTTCTGCCGGGGATCGTTTGTGCGCTAACAATTCTCGTTTTTTAAAGTCGGGGTTATCCTATAACATAATAATTCGTTTTCTCAGCAGCTGTGGCCCATAGATATTGAGCATGTGGCGTGTGAGGTACTGGCAGTCTTTGCTCTTTTTTTTCCGTCAGCCGCCGCAAGTGTTTAGTACAACGGAGATCCCTGTCGGGTAACTCCGACATTCCTTTACAGTGTTCTTACCCAGTGCGGTCTCTTAGTCTTCTATGCAGAGCTGGAGGGTGGCGGTATATTCCCTGTCTTGCTCTTAGCAGAGGCAAAGAGAGCTTTGCTGCTTGGGTTTAGGAAGCAACGTCCGCCGACTGCCTGGTTTGCATGGCTCTGCAGCCTATCTGGGGTTCGAGCCTCGACAGTTAGGACAAGGTTATCAGCGTAGGCAAACAGGCTAACACCTGGGGGGAAGAGGCTTTCCTGCACCACGTCAAGGGAAGAAGAGCTTTTGTCGATTTACACACGCTTCCTGGTGTCCTTCTGAACTTGACTTCAAAAGCACACTTAGCTCTGTAAGAGGGGATAACCTCTCAAATGCGGTCGCGACATACTGTCTCCAGCAAACGCAACATGTCCACCAAGCGTACCGTACTTCATCCTAACTGGTCCACCTAGATGATCCTTTGGCTTTGGCCACGGGACTGCAATAAGGCCATCCTTTGCCCCTCCCTTTATTTTGTTTAATAAAGAGCTAGTTAACTCTTTATCATCATCATCATATTTATTTCACTCATATTGAGTATGCATATACCTTGCATACTTGCTGCTTGCATATTATTCGAGAGAGGCAGTGCAGTGATCTCTTTGCAAGGGCCAGGCAGGCAAACGCATGAAACTTCGTGCACGCCTGAGAGTACAATCGGCAGATGCCCTCCATGTACTTCTCATGGAAGCTCATACTCTAACAGACCAGGTGATGATGGCTATAAACTATGTATCTGGTATAGACGTGGCGATTGTCTCATGCAAGACCAGAACAGAGATGAGAGGCATTGAAAATATCCAGGTCTCCAACCTCTCGTCGGGTTTGTTCAACTTTATTTCTTATTCTGAGATAAAGCTCTTGAATGGTACTGTACGCGGCGGTCTTCAACCTCAATCGAATTGACCCAACAACCGGTGTACAGACAGACATTAAGTACGCAAAGCGTCGGGCCAATCCTCTGGAATATAGCACACAACAGAGTTCTGCGGTTATACAGCCTGCCCGACGAGGTGGACATAATCGCCTACGCCGATGATCTGGCGCTGGTGGTCACTGCGAGAACGGAGGCGGTGTTTGAGGCGCAAGCTAACACAGCTCTTTTCAGAATAGAGAAGTAGATGGCCGACAACTACCTGTTCTGGCTCTGGAGGTAATCTACCTAACCAGCCGCCGTCGTACCAGAAAAGCAGCCTTAGCACTTGCAGGGCACCGGCTGACAATCAAACGGGAGGCAAGGTACCTAGGCGTAACGCTGAACACAGGTCTCACCGGCCTGCCACAAGCCCAAAGCATCATCCAGAAGGTCACGAAGGTCTCATTAAGCTTGTACGCATTCCTCCTCGCAAAGGGTGCAACGCACGCCGAGCGGCTGCTCCTAGCGGCCGTAGCAGAGGCCATTACTTTGTATGTCGCGCCTATATGGGCTGGTATAGCGCTGCGGACCGCAAAGGCATGGCGCATGATACGGAGCTTCTAAAGAGCGATGGCCATCTGGGTCACGCGGGCGTATCGGACTGTCTTGACGGACCTGCCAGATTCCTTGGGACATACTTGCCGAAGAAAGAAGCACGCGAAAGGTGGACGGCGATACTTCCTGGACCCAGGCACAGGAACACTCCCTGGACACTTGGGGGCGCACGCAAGTCCAACCCACCAGCTAAGGATACAAAGGAGCCTGGACAAGAAGCTCAATCACTGACCTCAAGACCTGGTGTAAGCTCAAGAGAACACTTATTTATTACTCCGTGCAAGTGCTCACAGGGCAATGGACAATTCAGTCGTACCTTCTACGCATAGGCAAGGCAATACAGATATTTGCGTTCTCGGCACTACAGGCGCATCCGATGACGCGGCGCACACCGTAGAGAGCTGCGAGGCCCTTACGGTCTACCGCACGGGCTCCTCCTATGGCCACAAAGGTAGCCCGACTGCGGCCATCGTGGCCAACATGCTCAGGTTGACAACGGACTGGCACGCTAGGATCCTATACCTAGACGTGCTTATGCGTGAAAAAAATCGCCAGGAGGATCGTCGCAGATCGCGATTCAACGCTAGGTCTCTAGTGTCCACTCCCGGGCAAGACCCACTCCCTGGTCGGGACATACTCGTAGATTAAGGAAAGGGTCGCAGCATGGGACCCCCACTCCTGGTTTCGAGGTAATGGTTTACAATTTCGAACTAGGAGAGGGTGGGCAAGGTGGTTTTTAGTGGGTAGAACGTGCGGATTGGATCGAGTATTATACTCTTCCCCGGCGTTAGTCCCACACTACCCTTTATTAACATCGGAGGGTGTGGGTAAAGCATTTTCCATTTCTACAAAAAAAAGCACACAAAGCAGCCCCTTGTCCGCATTGACAGGCAACGTGCACGCTTCATGTACATTGTGAAACACCTTTCAAGCAAATCAAAGTTTGCTCGAGTGAGGTGTTCCCATACTCTGTCAAAAATATACATCAGCGTTCGAGCAATCTTGAGGTAAACAAAGCGCTATTGCCGTTGGGACGGAAAGTCGCCGGACGTCGCCTACTTATCCATAAAGAGAGATTAGAACTGTGCGCACTGTCTCGACAATGTGAGCAGTGAAGGTCGACCCAGTATAATGAAGCCGAAGCGCCAGATACCGAAAAGAGTTACCACGTTAGCATTTCTAGCTCTGTTCAGTCACTTGCAAAGAGCCGGACCGCCAGGCGCGATAAAGCTTTCCATAACCATTTTCTCATGGGGAGCACCACCAGCCCAACGACGAGATAGGATACCTTTAGGCCAGAATTAACACTTGCTGCACTTGCGTACTCGCCGTCACCCAGCGCTACACAGAACACGGCATCATTTGCCGGCATCACCGGTTGACTCTTTTAACAGCCCACTTAACATTTGGTACCTGGACGACAATGGCGTGCTGGGGGACGATGCAGACATGGTTGCCGACGACGTTTAGCGTCCTTGACTTCCGTGAGATACTGGGTTTGGGGCTGAGTGCCCAGAAATGTGAGATTTATCTTTCAGGAGATAGTGCACAGGCCCCGGGCCGTCGCACACTCTAGGTCTTATTGGCGGGATGTAAGGTTACCTTTGGTAATGACCTAGAGCTTCTAAAAATTCCTCTTCGGCCGGAAGGAGCCTGGTTGCATACGCTTCCCAGTGCTCCATTGGGCACCCTGCTGGACAACAGAACGATCCGAATCGGGGCAGGTTTTGTCTCGGCTGTGCCTTGTCTTTTATATTAATGTAAATGCCGCCAACATGTTAGCAAATCAGCCCATCACGGATGTTGGACGGCGTGCCAGGCATGCCGGTATTAACGACACCTTCGGCCGAGCGCTTAGGGCATGTGGATTCCCCTACATTCTGGAGCCCCAGGACATCTCTGCCGACGATGGTAAGCGGGATTTTTACCCCCTTCAGGATGCTTGTCTGGGACGCCACCGTCACAGACTTATTTGGTCACCTTCAATGGTAGGTGGCGGGGCGATCTCAGCAGGCCACGCTGGTAATCTAGCTAAATAGAGGAAGCTTGCAAAATACCCCCGCAATAGGTTACCCACGCGAGTTTTAATCGCTAGCGCTTGAAAACCATAGGCGGCCCGGGAAACTTTACTTGCAAACTCCTCCACAAGGTCGGTGAGCAGGTGAATTTCGCAACCAGAGACAAGAGATCTGCGGCTCTCTTGAAACAACGCCTTGACCTCGATGCCTATCGCGGGAACGCGGTATCTGTTCAGGGCGCGTTGCTAAAGTGGTTCTAACCCACTCCATACAAGAAGATAAAGTAATTTTCCTAGTGCACGCGTTCTTCTAAGGCAGTTGGCGCCCTATTTTTTGTTTCTATAAACATTAAAACAAAATCATGAAGAAGGACGAGTAAATGACTTGATATGTTTTTAAAAACCATACCTTGATTAGTAACCCGTTGGAGATTTAAAAGAATCATAGGCTATGGACGCAGTGCATTTTTTCTAAATATGTTGCATTAAGATTGCTGAATAACGAAAGAACCACCTAGCTTCAGAATCGGGAAAATATAATACTAACATTTTATGAACTTGTCACACACTTTGATTGTAGCGCACACTTGTATAATACACTTAGTATATTACTCTGTAATCTGGTTTATTTTGTTTCGTACAGATGCCTCCACTCGCAACCGACACACATAACTGGGACATGGGATGCGAGCCGGTGTAACACGCTTCGCGGCGTTGGTCAAAACTTCGAGAGTCCAGTTGTGCTTAGCCTACCTCACTTTCTTAACGGAGATCCAGCTTTGCTACTCGACGTCCATGGCCTTAGTCCTAACCCCAAGAGACACAACTTTTACATTGACGTTCATGCTGTAGGTTTTATTATACCACTTTATTAGTTTTTGTTTATTAACTAAGTAAGTTTGTACTTTATTAATTAAGCAGTGCGTGACACTTGCATTTAATTAGCTACCTCAGTTTGTATATGTGTATAGTAGTAGTTTAAGCACCATATGTCACATCATTTTCACACAATTGTATCCGTGTTGAATCTATATGGACATTTTATTATTGGCTACGGGTATTATTATTATTATTATTCTTTAATATAGTGAAAAGGGTTATCTTTTTTAAATCAAGGGTTTAAAGTTGGTTGCCTACAAAATCACTTACTCTATGAACCTAGAAAAACTTTTCTAGTGGAATGTACTTTATAAACTTCAAGCCCCTAGTCTCAGCTGGTAAACCCTCAGGTACAATTGCATATACTATATATACATAAGAGAAGGATGCTCTACGTTCGTGTGGCACCGCCCAATTAGGGAAGTGGTTAGCTACATCATGGCTTCGGCGAAAGCCGAGTAGACGCAATAGATACTACCTTCTTTTATTATTGAATATATTCACAGCCTAGTGCTAGATATATTTGTTTATATCTAACGTATATAATTAACGAGACGTTTATTCGGTTCTTCTGGTTCTTTTGTTTATTTTTTATTTCAGAGATCAGGTATGACAGTTGACATGAGGCTACGAGCTCAATTCAGCATGAAACTACAATCCTTAGACGCGGAACGACTACCCAAAATATTGTTGCCTATCTTTTGGACGGAAGATGTAAGTGTTCTTGTAGCTATTTCGTCCGCGCACAAACAAACACAATCGTAGTAATGTCTATCGGGCATGAGTATTGGCATACATTGCATAATATAATTATGATCAGTAATTAGCTTGGTAATTACTTCGGTGTTTCTGTTGTGCGATGGTAATTTAATTTAAATGCTTCTTACTTCTGTCAAGTGAATCGGCCATTTGTGCTGGATCCTGGTTTTGTGACCGAATTCATGCGTGCACTGCGTTCACCGTCTACTGTCTTCGCATGTGGCTATCAGTCTTGATGCACCATGAACTTCGTGGCATGTGTGCTTTGTTGAAATGGCCCGAACTGGATTTGGGTTCCGCTCGCACGAATGTGGTGTGGCGGGCATGTTTCAACCAACATTGTTCTCCTCCACAAGCGTCAACTTGGTATTTTTTTATGGAGGAGGGTTAAATACTTTTACGTACTCCTGGTGCGAGTAGAAAAGGAGAAGGACCCAATTCCTATCTTGAACAGTATTGGGACTCGACCCCAGCGGATGGATGTTAGTCCGCTGAAACCCATACCCACTAAACACGCCTGCCCTTTCACTCTTTGATAGCCCAGATCAACATAGAACAGTACTATGGCCCCTAAGAAGAAGTGGCGAGTGCCACTCTCTGAATTAATGGGAGACGGAAAAAACATTTTTGTGAATGAAAAAAGAATTCTGTGCATGCGCTGCTCTCTCCATTGCCGGGCCACGTACAGAAGTGGAGCTTTCTGGGTAGCCGCACTGGGGGGCTGCAGCATGCGGTCGACGACGGAGCGAAGTACGGATATTGTGGTCTCGTCGTATGTTTTTTCGGGACCTACGATCCCCACCACCAAGTACTGATCTTCTGCGTAGAAAGCGTGCGTATCGCGTGAAAGGCGTGAGCCTTTGAATCGCGTAGAAGATCCGATAAGGTTGCTATGTCCCGGGCTAGCAGGATCTCCTTGGGCCAATCCCACCGTTTGTGTTATGGTGTCGTTGACATAATGATATCCGTGCTTAACTATAGTTATAGTAAAGCATGTCCCGGACAAGGTTGTACATTGCTTCGCGTATTAAAAATTTGCTATGAATGATCACTAAAAGACAGTCCCGGTTGGGACAGAGTCAATTGCGGTCTTAAAATCTATGAATGCGGTATACGTCATTTCTTTACTTTGGTGGCGTCGTTGCACATAGATTAGCAGAAGGTTGATAGCATCTTTGATTGATTGCTTGGGAAAGAATCCGTGTTGCTCAATGGGTAGCTTTTCTTTAGCGTTGTTATATAACCTTGACACTAAGAGTGATGTAAGTATTTTGTACAGAGTGCTCCTCAGTGCGAATCCTCGGTAGTTTGTCGGGTCAGTAGCATCTCCCTCCGCTTATATATAGGGTTTAAGAAACTCTTCCTCCATTATTCAGGTATCTTACCTTAACTGAGGCAGTTATTATAAATATTTGTTAAAACTGGACATATTGTATTAAGGTTTGATCTTAAGTGTTCTTAGAATATCTGGACCGGTCCTGCATATTGATTGTTTTTTATTGTCTTGATTGCTTGCATAACTTCCGCCTCAGTAAAAGGTATAAACTCTCCTGGGTAGTCCATGTCGGGCAGTGTCACCTCCCTTTTTAGAAGGTTTGTAAAATGTGTTTGCCAGTCCTCGTCATTAATTAGCAGGTTAGCTATTTTGGGTGTCTTGGGTAGGAGCAGCCAAGGTTTCTTAACACCATTTTGTATCAATTGCAGACGTTGGCTTTCTTCGTAATGGCGCTTGTTGGTCTGCCTCATTTTCCGAAACACTCGCTTCATCTCTGCGAGTTGGCTAAGTCCATAGGGGCTCTTGTCGTCATGGGTGCATATAATGCGCTTAATCTCGTGACATTCTGCATCAAACCAGGCTTTGTGCGTGTTTAGTTTCGCCGATAATCTGGTAGTAGCTGATACGTGGATTGCCTATCGTATCGACTTTTCGGTGGTGTCGTCATCGGGTCGTATGAGTTGTATGGCCTATTGGAACATATGCGCATTTATTGTACGGCTCAACTGTGGCATAGATGCCACTGCTGTTAGGCTTGGAGTGCGCGTTCGTTCAAGTCTTACTTGACAGTGCTTGCGGTGAGCTTAAGGTGTGGACTTAATTTCACAAAATTGCCCCGGCTGGCACGCTGATAATAACACAATGACAACAGCACTTGAGCCGTTCCAGCTTAGTATGTAGCGACGTTACAATCATTCTCTATTTGTCATGGTCTAAATAAATGGTCTTCTATACACCTATTTGATACACCTGAATAATCCCGAGGGCCGCCACTCTCTGAGTGCTTTCAAGGATCATTTTCGTTTTCTTTGTTTTTAAAGAAGCCTTGAGCCACACTGGGGACCTAAATAGAGCTATAGATTCGGCCACGGACATCAGCAATCTAGGCCTGCATTCTCTTGGTCCGTGAATGTTTGGCAGAATTCTTGCAATTGCATTAGCCGCCTTGGCCGCCTTTGCTAAGAATATTTTTAGGTGGCCAAGTACCGGGCCTCCTTGACCTGCTTTATTTGCTGCCCTGCTAGGTATAGTCTGATGGGGTCCATTTTCTTTCGTCCCGTTAGCAGTGTGGCCTTGCTTTTTCCGGCTTCGTCCATCCACCTCCTCGTAGACCTTAGTGTTTTATTAGCTATGAGTTCCAATTCTTCGGCAGTTTTTGCCTGAACTGTGATGGCCAGATCATCCGCGTATGCGATAATCTCTATCTCTTGTGAAAGGTTATCCTGGCGGAGTACGTCATGGTACGCCAGGTTCCAGAGCAAAAAATCGAGGACGAGCCCTGCGGAACTCCTGCTGTCATTAATATTTCCACTTCATCGTTAAAAACACTTCGGTCCTCCAGGTATCCTGAGATGACTTGGACGAGATAATGTGGGATTTTTTTCCTTACCAGCGTATCTAGTAATGTTCTCCACATGAGGATGTTAAAGGCGTTCCTGACGCCTAGAAAGATTTTCATGAATTGTTTTCTGGCGCATGCCTCGTATCCTTTTACCAGGTTATTCTGTAGGCAGATAGGCTTGGACCCTCTGTTGTCTTTGGGGATAAGGACAACCTCTGTTTTTTTTCAGTTTGCAAGTATTGTTGCTCTTCTAGTCGCTGTAGTGAACACCTGTGCAATAAGATCTGGATTCTCCTTAAATAGTATTTTGACTGTCAGGAACGGGATGCCGTGTGGTCTTGGAACCTTTTTTTTAAGTCTAGCCGTAGCCTTGAGCACCTTTGCTACTGATATCGCTGGGGGCTCGTTCTCTTCTCCAGAAGGTGTCTCTCTTGCTCTCAATAATTGCTTGCTTTAATGGCTCTACACTTTCGATAGTTAACCAACGCTCGAGCTTCATCCTCTAGGGTCTTGTGTGGCTTTTTAGTTCACGCCTTGCTCTGTTGGAGTCAGACCTCATTTGCGCAATGGTCGTGTTCCATTCGTATTTTGGCTGTACGTCCGCCCGCTTTGGATGTATGGGCTTCGTAGCTCGAGCACATGCCATTATCAATAATTGTTGGAGCTCCTCTGGGATTAAGATAATCTCGCGTTGGTGACTGCATTGCTGATTTCTGTCTCAAAGGATTTCTCATCGGAGATCCTGTAGCGAGCTTTTATTGCGTGCGGGTGGCCTGGGTGTCCGCGTCTCTAACGCAAACTCTATATAGTAGTGGTCGCTAAGGTTTTCTTCTTTAGTGAGGACTTTCCGATCCGTTATTTTACAAGCCAGCGTGTCATCGCAAAGTGTTAGGTCAATATGAGAACATTGTTCAGCCTTGGAAAAGTGGGGTCCTTGCCTTTGTTCTCTACATATATGCCATGACTAGCTGCAAAATCGAGTAAGGTGTTTCCTCTTGTATCCGTTTTCTCTGATATTAATGTTCCGCTTGCTGCATTACAGTCGCCCGTAAGTAGGGTTCCCAATCCGTCACTGGGGTCGCGTACTGGAGTTTCCCAGTTCAGTAAGAAAACTTTCAAATTCCTCCTGTGAGCAGTTCGGGCTGATGTAGCAGGGTTGACACTCTCCACTTGTTGGCTACGTCTACTCACACGTATCCTGCTCCTTTTTCGTGTTTGGTTATTAGTAGGGAGCCGGCGTTTATGATAGTAGCGCTAAGCGTTCAATCAGTGTACCAACCTGGTTGTGTGCTTGCTCTACCTTTATTTGGTTTACTGATAACAACGAGGCTTGCTTTGCGTCTAGCTGCTATTTCCTCTTGCATGTCATGTTCTAGTCAGCACATATTACAGTTTTCTTGAATTTCGTTGATTTCCATTTTTATTGGTTAGCGAGGGTTTGTTCGTTCGTGTCTTGAAACCGAGCGGCTCCTCAAGCTCTCTGTTCCGTCCACACCTCGTAGTTTGTCTTGCTCCGGCGAGCCTCCTTTCGTAAAGCCTTTTTCTGCTCCGCAGTAAAGTTGCTCAAAGCATGAGCAAGTCACACGGCCTCCACAGCAGCCACACAGGTCCTCTCCAGACAAGTTTCCTGGGACCTCAAAGGTAACGAACTGGCAAATACACTCCTTAATTAAAGTCCGAACGGAGAGAACACGAATCAGCAGAACAAACACTCTGAGCAAATGGAGTCAACAATGGCAAACAATTAAGCCGGGCCGTCCTGAATATTAGGCAAAGTCAATACTCCCTGATCTCACTAAAATGGTGATCTCAAACACGGCTCGTTTACCTACCCACTTGCGCAACTGCTAACAGGACCTGGTAGCTGCTTTCAGCAATACTTTTTTTGATCTGGGAAGTTTTGGAAATGCATGATGGACATTCGCCACTAGCAGCCTGCGTGACTAGTGTACGACTCACATACCCACAAAATCCGGATTCCTTCCTACCCCCCAGGGTCGGTACTACTTTGGCATTACCTTGAAGCCGTGGGAGAGGCGTCTCTGCTGTTCTTCTCTACTCTCTAAATCATCCCGCATGTTACCTAGCAATTCCTACACCGCATTGGTAAAGCTGACTCCCCCGTGTGCCGGATGTGCAACTCAGGGGAGGCTGACGATGTAAGGCACTGCTATGAACGCTGCGCCTTTTTCGACACCGAGCGAGAGCTGCTGTCCCGGAACTTGCGACTGAAGAACTTCCTGACATGCCAAGCTCTTGTAGAGGGGCCCCTCGAGTCTCATGAGCCCTGGGTTATTATAAGATTCGCAAATCTGTCTCTGCGGCAAAAATACCCGCCGCACAAGGTCGAGCAGCCTAAAGGGCAAGAAGAGTCGCGTGAAGTAATCTCGAGAAGACAGTACTACGGCCACCCCCCGACAAAAGCCAAAGAGTATGACTGGATTTTAGTTGGATTGTAAGCCCCACAGAACCGTGGTCTGGTGTGCATCACTAAATCTACAAATTACCTATATATAGTCTAGATGACAAAACTAGTTGAAAAAATTGTCATGTGTACGAATGGGAGAATTTCTAGCGATTTCAACTATTAGTTATATTATGGTTTATTAACACTTAGATTGGGTAAATTTTAAATAAGTACATCAGTCTCAATCAGTGGTTCTTCTGCGTCACCGGATTTTCCCTCATCTTGCGAGTTCAGCTATTGACTGCACTGCTGGACATGCTGCGGCGTGGTATATATCACAATGGCCTAAGCATCTCGCGTACCTACAACACTCCTGAGGATTGTGGAATTCTTGTGTGCTGCATAACACATGATTGAACCCGTGTGTTGCAAATGCCGTACTTAGATGCCTATTCTTATATCCGGCTGCTCGCCAGGTTGTACTCCTCATCGCTATCGTCTTCGTAATGTTTCCCCTCACTTCATAGTGTAGGCCACGAAAGCCGTCGTCTTAGGTAAACCCCGTTTTACTTGTAATTCCTGTGTCATTAGCCCCCCCCCCCCCTCTAAGATATGAACTATTCTATTCCTACAAGAGTTAGTTAACCCCAAAACCCGCTTCATGAAGAAAAATCGAAGTCTATCTAGTAACTGTAGATCTGCCTCTCCTAATTTCTCTCATATAGGTGATATACCAAATGTTGCTATGGGTTCTATTTTAATCTTGAAAACTGTTAATTTGCATGAAGTAAGGCATGTTGAATTGTGAATAGATAACGTTAGTGCTTTTTCACATTTTACATATTTTGTTTACGAAAACAAACAAAAAATCTCGTAAACAAAAACTTGAGCATTGTAAAATTTTAGTCAAATAATGAATATGCAATATATATATATATATATATATATATATATTTTTTTTTTTTTTTTTTAAATATAATTCCAGGCCTATGGATCATCAGACAGAGATGCACTACTGGCGGCGCTTCAGCATTGCAACGTCATATTTTGGACGGCGCTGGCCGCCTGTTTCTGCTTACTCGCGACGTCTGTTTTGCTCGCTGGCTTTCTCTTGTGACTACCGTCTAGACAAACAAAATATACTAATCTAGTTAATTCCAACCACGGCAATAGAAACGTCTCAGCTTCGCAACGCTCCCTTAGTTTATATATATCTCCCGCGTAACTTCCCCTTTTTCTCTCTTTATATATATATATATATATATATATATATATTATTGTGAACTTGAGGAGTATACATGGCTTCCAGATAACCTATTTCCTAAAAATACAATTATTTGGCGTATCACTGCGTGTTTAAAACTTGTCGAAAAATGCGTATATATTGTGTATGTGCAGATTGAACATTTGATCTACAGTATCACGATAAACCAGTGGATTTGGCATAGCTTGGATCGAGTTGTCTTGTAGTCATCTTTCCAAAAGTTAAAGCCACGACTGTCAATGCTTGCGACATCTGCTTCCAATATAACATTGAAGGCAAGAGCGTTATGATCAGATTAACAGATGTTTCTATGCTTCTCTCGGCCAATAAGGAAAACCGCCTCACCTTTTTCGGAAGCTAGCTCGAAACCGTGAGCTACCATCCAGGTGTTCATCATATAGATGGCCTTTTGTGTTTCACCTTGTAGCGTGTTCTGTTCGCGGAGACACATTTAGGAAATGGTGTACTGATAATTTGTGAAGGGCGTCTAGACGATCGTTTACGTGGATGAGCAAGCTACTCCTCGTCGGAATGCGCGAGAACGACACGCTACAACGAAGCCCATAAGTAGCCATCGATACAGTAGACGACCTCTTATGTTTCGTAAATATGTCAAGAGACGTGACAAGTTCACGGCATAAGTATAACGAGAAACGTGAGGATGTGCTTAAGAATAGCCAAACGCATTGTAAAGAAGTGCAAAACTATTCAACGACAGCATAAACAGCCCAGAGTGGCGCAATTTATCGTTAATCGGCGGCCTATTCCCGCTCAAAAACTGCGTTCTAGAGTCTTGGTGTCAACACTGTCTCAATCAGCGCGTAGAAAGAGTCCAACAGAACATAAAGAAGAATTAAGACAACAAAAAAGACAATACGATAAAAGACAGTTGCAAGCTGCACGCATTGGTCATTGGTTAAGGTATCAGAATTTAGCCCACGACCCTGGGCTCTCATCGGCGCTATCTCTTTTGTCCAAAGCTTCCTCTAGGGGGAACGCTTGAGCCCGGCACGATCGAACGGCAACCGGTTAAACGCACGTGTTTTGTGCTCAAACTCATTTGAACAGTTATATATTTTGCGTATCCGTTAATGCAGACTGCGCTAAGGGGCACGGCAAGCCTGGTGATCTTCGTGGCAAGCAACAGCCACAGTAGCAACAAGCAGGGGATCCTCAAGAACAGAGCAACGCCAACGAGCTGATGTGTTTGTCACAACATTAGGCCTATTAGCTCGCTATACGGCACCATGCGATCTAGAAACAGAAACGAAACAAGCTGGCTTACACACTTGTTTTTGCAGTTAAACCACTTCACATGCTGTAACAAGGACTAAATACTTTTAGTCGATGCTATATACGAAACGAGCACAAAGACGTTTAAGAAACCCACTCAAAAAATATAACCTCAAATAAATTATAAGCAGCTAAGAGTGAAGATAGCAGGTAAGAGAGTTTAATCTAAAAGTTGCTTTCATTCGTTATTTCCTTGAAATGAGGCAGATATCAGTGACTGTTAACATAAATAAATCATTAATCATATGGAATCATCATGCTTTTCTTAATAATGGTAATAATACATGGGCGTTTGAGAAAATGCCTATTGCATTGTTCGATTTGTGGTTTCAAAGTAACCAAGGTTTTCCAAAGGCCCTGCCTTAGCCAATCCACCGATTCCCAAACGCAGGTTCGTACCGCAAGGTCCTATTTCGAAATGTGTGGTACGTTTGTTGTTGTTGTTATTGTTGTTGTGGCGGCTTGGAGCTCACCTTGTGGTATAGAAAGAGAGGGAGTCAGCATCCATGCTGCCACAAGGACTGTTGGGAAAACCCTAGATATTTCAAAATGGATATAAAACTTCCTATGGCAAGTTTTTGCGTCATCGGTATCTACTAGTGAGTAGTAAAGTAGGGTACTTGCAAATTCACTATACCCACGTTCGTCTCCCCCCCCCCTCATCTTTGGCAGCGTAATACATATGGTGCGCTTAAGAAGACTAGCCTCTGCAGAGTCGCTTAAAATACTTGAGCTTATTTTTCCTATTTTAAAATTGCACGCCTAAAACTACCGATGACAGGCTAGCATCCGTGTATAGTAGTGTAAGAGTTATTCGTCTTGATTTCACGTGTAGCAAACCTTGAGACCTCCTTGGTCCACTGCCCTTTAGTCCCCGTCTGCGCGTGGTTCCTCCATTCTTTTCGCATAGTCGAGTACCCCGTCAAGGAGTTGGTCGCTTCCTTCGCCTGCCAGCATCCTCCTCCCAAGCGAGCATCTTTTACAGACGAAGAAAACCACAGTCGAGGTCGTCCGATACGCACAGCTCACTCAGAGCAGCCCGGTACATATTACGTCGTGTCCTTATCAGTGAGATGGTTGGCTTCGTTATTTTTGAAACCAGCTCCAGGAGCTCTCGTTGAATCTACGCCGTCGCTCTTGGCAGTGTCACGGGCGCGACTTCCTCTAGAGATTTTATTTTTTGAGTGGCCGCTACAAGCGCCAGGCTCTGCTACCTTTATGGTGATTGTCTATCTCGAGGACCTCGTCGTATTGCAGGTTAGTACCAACGGAATATTATCTTACTTGTACGGTGTTGGCTGTACAGCCAACACCCTGCGCCCCAGGACTTTTCTTGATATTTGTCTTCCGTGCTCGTTCTCTACTTTGATAGTTACGTTATATGTCCGCCATGTAGTTTTAACCGCTATTCGGAGGTCCCAGTTGACTCTACCCACTGTTTCCGCCGCATTTAGCGGTGGACTAGGCTGAATGCTTTGCGCCACTTTGCATCGTTCTTGCCAACTTAAGACGCGAGCCAAAACGAATTACGACCCTATGGAGTACCCACAACAAGGAACCTGTTGTAAGCCCAAACTCGGGCATTCAAACAATGCTCAAAGCTTAGTTTCCTCATAGAACATGTGCCCTGACGTAGTTGGTGGAAAAATGCTGCCAAATTTTAATTTTTATAGAAGCGTCAAGTTACAACGGGTAGTTCCGCAGGCTCGGGAAACACTAAGCTTGTCCTATTTTATTTCAACTAAGTCTGCGTTTATAAAAAGAAAGGAATGTGAACATACACCTGTTTATCTATTCAATTATGTAGATTTCTGTTTATTTTTTATTATATGTTAATTTTTTTTAATTCAAATTTGTGCATGCTTTCCACGACAGCTAATCGCCAGGCATTTGCAGTTCTAGAAAATCCTAGATATTTTCCCTCATGCCGAACGAAACACTATTCTAAATAATTATGTGCTGCATAATGGTATGTGTAACTGCAATAATTACATGCTAGTTCGTACAAAAACAACCAGAATGCTAGAACAGCTACTAATATGTTCATGTCTAACAAATAGAGCACACATACTAAAGCTTATTTCGCCACCAGTTCGCCGATTGTCGCCGCTGTTAATTATCAGGCCAACCAAATCGAGCAGTTAATTTAATTAAGATGTAACCAGCGATAGAAGCACTTGACAGCCCTTCAGTTGTCTGAGTTGGGTCTTCGAGTTGTCTGAGTTGATGCCCCTTAAGTTGCCCGTTCCAGTCCCATCGGTCCAGGCCCTCTCCGGCTTCTGTCCACGATCTGGTCTGGCTGCTTTCCGTTATCACCGTAGCACTAAACCGCGGCCGTCTTACTGGTTCTATAGGTTGACTAAGGCTACGTTTAGGGAGTGATTGGCCACTCTATATGTCTGACTATAACAGGCGCGACCATTAAGCCTCGGCTAAGCCATTGTCAACAATGACGACAAACACAATAATAACCTGCAGAAGAAGAAATCGCAGTACAAGTGGCAGACCTAGACCGCCATCCGAACTAGCAAACAGGTAAAAACGCTGTAGGAGAATTTTTTCGTATAAGGAAACGCTTATAGAGTTGGCGCCTGTCTCATACCTGCTTGGTGTCGTACTACAGGACGCGAAATAGATACGCGCCCTTGAGAGACAAAGGTCGACCACAATACTAAAGAGGTCTTGGGCCCAATTGGTCTGTCGACGTGCGGCAGACCTCTAAGCATAGCTCCGTTCGTCGATTCGGCGATGGGTTGAGTCAATTTTCGGAGTGTTTCTTGTTGTATGCGCATTGCAGCGCTGATTTATCCTCTTGAATAGTAATCATCTAAAACCAACTCATCACATTGGATCTATTTAGAGACAAAACGCTAAACCAAGCATTTCACTAAATTTTATACATAAATGTAGGCGATGTAATATGGACTCGACAGGGAAACATTAATATCTACAAAGCGACAAAGATAATTAGAGAGCTCGTTAAAACAATTATTGTTTTCCACTGAGATTGGTTTGCGGAGGTACCTTCGACCAGTTATTGTAAGGTAAAAAAATGGTTATGTGTGATTTTAGAGTGATTTATCCAATGAAGTAGGTCATTTATCCAAGCATTTAATTCCCACAAGCACGTCAAAAAACTTTACTAACTCCACAACCCCGATTCGTCACGAAATGCGCATTTATCTAACTGTGTTAGTTTTGATTGTAGTTAATAGTCGTAGGGTAAGTTGAAATATTAAACGTAAGAAGTAAAAATAGAGCTTCGATTTTTAAATGATTTTTTATGCGATCTTCTAGCCAGCTTCGTATGCTCTTCAGAGAAAGCATTTATTTTGCGAATGCTGCGGGGAGTTTAGTTTCTCTTTAGGAGGTCGCTTGTTTCGCAATCGCATATTTTCAAATATGCATGAAAAACCTAGCGGCATGATCGAGGGGAGCAGCCAGTGTTATCATCTACAAAAGTACAACCGGTTCGATCTCTGTTGTTTGATTGAATTTTCTTCGAACAATGTCCATTGAGAATAGATGATAGTATTCCATACCGCTGATACTCAGCGACCATCCTCTCAAAAGGACTGCTAACCCTATATATTTCAAAATGTTCACCCCTTATAAAAATCGTATATGTGTATTTAGGTATACAGAGGCGGAGGAGCTCAACTCTCTCTCTATCTCTCTCTCTATATATACAGGGTCATTCAGAGTTTAGTACTTCTTTCGAGGTTTGAGGACGCGGGAACGTCTTGTTTAGGAGTGAGGATGAAATTTAGAAAAGTCGTTATTCTGCCTTATTTTCTCCTACATAGTTGTAGAGAACCAGTCAACGCATAAAGCAACCAATCATACCAGTGTGTTCGGCGAAAAATTTTGCATAACCTAAATGACACCTAACGCAAGCTAGCGAAAAACAAATAGGTGGAATAAAGAAAGTCATATAAATTCGATTTGTTGTTATAACTTACGCGGAAGCTTTCACGTGCAAAATCGTAAAACAAATGGACACTCTCTGGCGATAGCAAATTTAATGCTTGTCATTTTCGTACCAAAGTGATGGTGCTGTGTTACGTAGTTACTGAGAAACTAGGCTTTTTCGACAGCCATATCGAAAGCAAAGGCTTGCATACTTCCTAGCATCTTGACCTGCTTTACCACAGAAACCACTTGCGCACGTCTAGAAACACACCAGCATTTGTTTATTATAAGAAGAGCTCGAAGTTCCGTCCGCCTACCACTAAACACGTTCTGTAGCGATTGCACAGGCTCTCTTGCACTCGTGTAAATATGTTAGGCATTGCCCTAACGGCGTCAGCAGCGTAGAATATACGGTCAACCAGATCTTCACGCGATTCATCGGGGGTTTCGTAGACAACACGCACTGCGTGTAGCCGTCGCGCGGCTCTCGCGTTATAGCGTGCTTCACCATAAATGCAGAGCATGTCAGCCTTTTCCACATTTGTAAACCGGCTCATCACGAAATTATGATAGTCTGCAATTCGCGATGAAATGGCACGTCTCGAGAACCTAACACTTAATTTTATAGCATTTGGCGTTGGCGGTTTTTCTTATGATGTTTTGGCGCCTCGAATGACGCGAATTCCGAAGCAAAGCCCGCGCAAACCTCCGATAGAAGCTTGTGCGAACGGCAAATAATTTCGAATTAACGCCAGCGCGAACTTCCAATAAAAACTCGTGCGAACGGCGAATAATTTCGAAACAAAGCCGGCGCAAATGCTGCTCAGCGTAAACAACTGCTAGTGTGTTTGTTCCCGCCAGATTAGATGCAGCTGCGTATCGCGCGTTTTTGATCCATACGTTACCTCAGTTGTTAGAAGGCGTCCTGGAAAGCGTTCGTCTGAAAATGCCGCCACACAACTCTGCTACGGTTCGAGAATACCTAAACGAGACATTTGAGAATCGGTGGATCGGCCGAGGCGGGTCTATAGCTTGGCCATCTCGATCCCCCGATTTAACAAGCCTCGACTTTTTTGTGTGGCTACTTAAAGAGTGTTGTCTACGAAACCCCCGTTGAATCGCGTGAAGATCTGGTTGACCGTATATTCAACGCTGCTGACGCCGTTAGGGCAATGCCTAACATATTTACACGAGTGCAAGAGAGCCTTTTTTTTCTGGGAGGTTTCGGGAATGCATGATGCACATGCGCCACTAGCAGCCTGCGTGACTAGTGTGAGACTTGCAAACCCACTAAACCCGGATTCCTCCCCACCCCCCCAGGCTCGGTATTACTTTGGCATTACATTGAAGCCGTGGGAAAGGCGTCTCTGCCGTTCTCCTTCAATCAGCTCTATCCCTGACTATCATCCCGCATGTCTACCTGCGGTTGGATAGGGGGATGCCATTTTGTAATCCGTCCTGTGAGGGTGCGTCGAGACCATGAGGGCCTGGCTGCTCCCCACCCCCTCCCTTCTCCCTCGGCTCCTCGTCTCGACCACTCTCCCAAGAGACCCGCTCAAACCTCTCCCGCCTGGCCGTTTCCTTGGCTGTCTTGAGTGTCAAAACAGCGTCGAACAAGTTCGTCGCCTCCCTCCATGCCTCCGTCGAAGTCATCATATGGGAGACCACCTCCTTGATGGGTCGGCCTCTCACAGCGGTTGGTGCTGCGTCCCGTGCTTCCTTCCCAGAGCATCACACCGCAGAACAGTATGCTCTACGTTGTCCGTTTCTCCAGAGTCGCACAGTACGCAGATATCGCTGATGGCCTTTTTGATTTTTGACAGGTAGCTCTGGAACTGGCCGTGTCCGGTCAGAACCTGAGTCGTCCAGTAGGAAAGCTCCCCGTGTCGGCGGTCATACCATACCCTGAGGTCCGGTATCAGACTCTTGGTCCAGCTCCCTGTGGTCACACCGGGTCTTACCTGCGCCCATTCCTCATGCCAGGCCGATATGGTGGCACTCTTGGCCCTGGTGAGATCCAGACCTTCATCTAGATACATTTTACTTCGTTCAGCCACTAGGAGGTCCCATGGCAGCATTTTGGCTAGGACCAGGAGAGCTTCGGTCGAGACTGTTCGATACGCCCGGCTTACCCTGATTGCCAGCGTTCGTTGGGTCGACCTTAGTGCCCCCCTATTTTTCGCCGTCCGCATTGCCATGTCCCCCCAGACTAGGGCTGCGTATAGCGCCGTTGATTCGGCCACCGAGGCCAGGAGCCTTCTTTTCACCTCAGCCACCCCACCGACCCTAGGCATGATCCGCGCCAGGTTCAGGGAGACCCTTTGGGTCTTTTCGGCCACGAACTTAACGTGTGCCGATCCGGTCAGTCCAGTGTCTAGCATGACCCCAAGGTACTTTACCTTCTTTCTGATTTCTATCGGGTGGCCCGCCATCACGAGGTTAACCACTCGGACACCATTGACAAGGCCTCATTGGCGGCGCTCTCCAGGGCTCTTTCGGTCCTGGCCGTTATCATGAGTGCAAGGTCATCGGCATACGCCAACGTCTCCACCCCATACGGGAGACCTCGGATCTCGAGCACCCCGTCGTAAGCTAGGTTCCAGAGCACGGGTCCTAGAATCGAGCCCTGTGGGACTCCGGCAGTAACCTCGTACTCCTGCCCCCCTGCAACCAAGCCTCTGTCATCCAGGTAGGATGAAATCATTCGACGGAGGTTGAGGGAAAAGCCCTTCCTCTTCATCGCCTCCACAATTACTTTCCAATTCATTGTGTTGAAGGCATTTTTTACATCCAGGAGGATCAGGAGCACGAATCCCCTTGTTTTAGGGGTCTTCATAGTCTCCTCACCCGCCCGTTTCAGAACCTTCTTTAGAGCCCCTATTGCGGATCTGCCCTTCCGGAAACCATATTGGGCATCTGATAGGGCGTTCTTTTCCTGAATCTCGTCGTTTAGTCTTTTGACTATAACGTTCTCCAGGAGCTTACCCATGGCGTCAATGAGGCATATGCGTATTATTATATAAAGATATTATATAAAGTTACCTTCACCGTAAGGGTCTTCAAATAAATTCGCGGAAGACGAAAGCCATAAAGTTTCGCCGTATTTGGGTCTGAGACTACACTATACGGGAACGACCTTTACCCAGCACATCGGCGACAGATGTCGGGCAGCTATTGCCTCTATTCACACAGAGGTGAGAGACCCTCGACGACTGTCTCTGAGTGCGGCCGTGCGTCTTTTTGAGCTTAAGATTGTGCCAATGTTGAGCTACAGCCTTGGCAGGGTGTGAGACCACCTCTCAGCGGCAAACTTTGCATAGCTAGAGAGATGTTTCACAATATATATGAAGCGGGTTCTTTGCTTGCCGCGGACGGCAAGAAGCCGCTTTGTGTACCTGCTGGCTTGTTTGCGGGCTGGCAGTGGAAACAATCAGAGTAAGGCTTAGGTCACCTATTACAGGACCACTTCAGCAATTTTTGTTGAAGTGGCAGGGAAAAGTGACCGAGGCCTCGGGAGAGGTCGCGCAGTTAGATGTGTACCTTGCCAGGGAGCTTTGGGATGGAATGGCATGCACTAGCCGGCACGTGTACACAAGGTACATTGTGCACGGCTATCATCACTTGGTATGTTCGGCCAAAGGATTTCACCAAGTTAGCGATCAATGTCGTTGCCGGTTCTGCTCGCAGATATGCGCTAAATACCACGTAGCGTGCTGCCAGACCCATCGGCGGTCTTTGCACTTTTTCGCCCGGTGGGACGGTCGCTAAAGTGTTCAAACTGTATATAATGAACTGTATTGTAATTATGTAACATCTTGAAATGCAATGTTATTGCGAAATAAACAAATATATTAGTAATCGGTCTCTTGTGTAGCGGTCTCAATGGAGGTTCCCAAGCGCTCGCAAAGAAGTCTGGTTTTTGCAAGATCTTTTTTAAGTGCTCGGTGGTTAGCATCCGTTGGACCCCAAGGTGCATGGAGAGTTGTAGTGCTGTCAGGCGGGAGAGGAGTCAGGGGAGTGGGGAGGCAGGGGATGTCCAGACCGCCGTGTGCTGTGTGCGTGCACAGATAGGCGTTCGGCACCGAGTTTTCTAGCTTCAACTATTTCGACTTAACATCCATTTCTGATCGCTTTATCTAGGTCGCTAAGGAGTGTGTAAGATGGTCTGGGACCGGAGACCAGTTTATATAGGAGACGGGGAATAAGAAAGTCTTTCAAAAATATGAGTCTTTGGTGGGGTTTAAGGGGAGCTATCGTGAGTCTGTTGAGTAAATTAAGGAGTATATCCTTAGTAGAGTCAACTCTGCCATTGCTGTCAAAGTCGACTCCAAGATATCTCCATCGATCGCTCATACCTCTAGCTGGCAATTGCCGATCTCCAACGTTAAATTCTGGTACGGTATTGATAAAACCTTTATCTTCCTTCCTATTAAATAGGTGGGAGATAGTAACGCTTTTATTAGTATTAATTTCAAGGCCTCGGGATTTCAAAAGTGGGTCCGCAATATTAGGGAGCCGTTGGAGAGTAGATTTCGTGGGGGCTAGGAGGATAAGATCATCCGCAAAGGCTAAGCCCAAAAGGCGGAAATCATCAGTAAGTTGGTACCCGATATTTGTTTTGTCTAATTTTGAAAGCATGTCGTCGAGAACTAGATTAAATAAAAGGGGGGGACAGAGGATCTCCCTGCCTAACACCCCTAGTTAGCCGAAATGTGCGACATTCTTGTCCAAATTCTATGAGAGTTTTAGATGATAGGTACAAGCGTTCGATATAATTAATGAATACCTTTGGGTATCCGCGAGTCCGAAGTGACCACAGGATGGAGTCATGACTTACCATGTCGAACGCCTTACGAAGGTCCATTAAGGCGAGTCTAAGCTTACGTCCTGCAGACTTGACATCGTTAAGGATACCATCCAGAACCGCAATATTCTCGAAGGTATCATTATAGGGGAGAAACGCTCGCTAGATTAGGAGAAGCTTAATAGAGTTCTGGAGGCGTCTAGAGAGAATTTTGTTAAGCGTTCGTGTTAAGTATAAACTAATAGATAGGGGTCGCAGATCGCTTGGGGATGTCCCATTGTTAATTTTAGGGATGAACGCTAAGCGAACAGTTTCATGGGCTGAGGCAATATCGCTAATTAATAGTATGTTAAGAAGTTTATGGAGGGACAAAAGACAAATCCTGTCCAAGCCTAGTGCTTTAGAAGGTCCGCGGAGAGCTACGTGGGTTTCCTTTAGGGAGAGAGGGAGGGAAACCTCAAAGAGATCAGAGTTGGGAGTGTATTGGGGGGCAAGGGAGTGGTTCAGGGGGTGGTTGTGTCATCGTGTTGGCCCAGTGTTCTACAACTTCGGTGGCCTGCATGATGTGTATGGTGTGTTTGCCGTCCAGCACCTCATGAGCGCATTTGGATGGGTTTTGGCTAAAAAGTTTTTGAGTGGTTGCGTAGTCTTGACGTCGCTGTTGCCTTTTAGATACTTGCGCTTCAGTAAAAGGAGTTTCTCTAAAGGCACGACGTCAGACAGTGTGTGTAAAATGTTTGTTTAGAAAGTCGTTTAGGGCGATATTGTGGCCCTCACCTGAGCAAGAGAGCTATATATGTATATATATATATACAGGGTGCGTCAGCTAAATCCAGACAAATTTTGGCGGGCTACCCAGCATAGACGGAAGGCGGTAATTTAGATCGGTTTGCGTTAGCAGACAGCCCACTCACAATAGAACAAAAACGCATTGTCATCATGGACGGCCGCCGCAACCTGGGTCCAGAATATGACCGAAGAACAACCTTTATCCAATTTCTTTGTGCCGGACATCGGCCAGCCGAAATCGTCAACATCACTGGATTTAAAAGAGCAACGGTCTACTACATTGCCCGACGCTACAGAGATGCAGAAGAGACAGGGCTAGGTAGTGCATCACCTGGAAGGAAGATTCACAACCGCCGACGAGAATTGAGGACGCTAAAAGTGATCAAAATGGTGCAAAACTGCGTTTTTAAAGATTTAAGTCTATCGATGCGCCGTTTAGCTATCAAATTCAATATGAGTGATTGTTCTATGCGTCGAATTATCAAAGAAGAACTGCGCTACAAGTCTTACGTTTAAAGTCAGACAGATGTTGTCTCAGGCCGCGAAAAATAAGAGGATGACTTGCTGCCATCTCATCCTCACGTTTTTGAGACACGAAATAGCGGGACATCTTCGATTCTTCTCCGACGAAAAAATCTTCACCATTGACCAAAAATATAACCCGAAAAATGACCGGTGGCTCGCAAAGAACCCTGAGGATGTACCAATCGTGCATAGAACCAAACATCCTGCCAGTGTGCACGTCCTAAGTGTTGTGTCGAATGAAGGAGACGTGATGCCCCCACACGTTTTTGACAGACACGAAATCGTAACAAAGGAAGTGTATTTACGTGTTCTGCGAAGCGTGGTAAAACCATGGATTGATAGAGTGTTCAATGGAAGACAAGACGGCGCTCCCGCCCACACCAGTAATCTCGTCCAGGATTGGCTACGGGGCAACATGACAACGTTCTGGGACAAGACGACGTGGCCCCCTAGCAGTCCAGACTTGAATCCTCTGGACTTCCTATGTATGGGGCGTTGTTGAGAAAGAGTCTAACAAGTCTCGACATGCAAATACAGAAGCGCTACGCAGAGTCATTGTCAAATTGTTTAAGAATCTCAACCCGCTAACTTTGAAGAAGGCCTGCGGGCGCTTTCGCGCCAGAATTGAAAGTGTAATTGCTGCTGATGGTGGCTAAATTGAATAAAAATGTTCCTCAGGAGTGTACCTAACGGCACGTAAAAAATTACCGAAATATCTGTTTTTCTTTAGACATAAATTGCGAAACGGGCGATGACGTTTAGTTCGGATTTAACTGACGCACCCTGTATATATATATATATATATATATATATATATATATATATATATATATATATATATATATTATATATATAGTTGTACAATAATAAATATCATAAAATTTTAATCTTTAATAAGAAAGTCAGCTAGGACTTTTTCCAGAAAGGATAAGAGACAAAGCGTGCGTCGACGATAGTTTGCGGCTTGTTTACTTTAGCGGAACACACGGATTTGCAGTTATATCTGTAAACGCACACATTTAAGAAATGCATGCTATAGCAACTCAGGGACTATCTTGAACGTCGGTCTCAGTCGCCCACAGTTAGGAATTCGCACAAAGATGTCAAGGATTAAGAAGAATTAGGAAACTCAAGAAAGACAATACGATAAAAGACAGTTGCAAGCTGCATGCATTGGTCATTGGTTGAAGTATCATAAATTAGCCCACGACCTTGGGCTCTCATCGGTGCGATCTCTTTTGTCCAAAGTTTCCCTCCAGGGGGAACGCTCGAGTCCGGCACGATCGAACGGCAATTGGTTGAACGCACGTATTTTATGCTCAAACTCAATTTAATAATTTATATTTTGCGTATCCGTTAATGCAGACTACGCTGGGGGGCACGGCACGCCTGATAATATATATATATATATTTTTTTTTTTTTGTAGAGGTGGAAAATGCTTTACGCACACCCTCCGATATTAATGAAGGGTAGTGTGGGACTAAACGGGGAAGAGTATAATACTCGATCCAATCCGCTCGTTCTACCCACTAAAAACCACCTCTCCCACCCTCTTCTGGTTCGGAATTGTGAACCATTACATCGAGGCAAGCCTGATGATCTGCGCGGCAAGCAACAGCCACAGTACCAACAAGCAGGTGATTCTCAAGAACAGAGCAACGCCAAAGAGATGATGTGTCTGCCACAACATCAGACCTATTAGCTCGCTATACAGCACCATGCTCGCTCTACAGCACCAGAGCCGACCACCGGCCGTTGGCTCCTTTCTGTGGTTCTTCTACAAACAGGAGGCCAGCAACGGCGGCATGTCTTATTGCTTGGTCGACATCTTGTATGTGTGTATAAGTGTGTTATAAATGACGCATTACATATAGCAATATTGTGCACGCAGTGTATACACGTAGTATAATATATATAGTAGTATTGCACCGAACAGAATATATATACATCTGTATATGCATGACAGTGCTACGGTACCAATATAAGTATATGTATGACATAGGTAAAGAACACTCATCGCTTTTGCCTACTAGGCAACCTATACCCCGATAAAGGACTAAGGAGTGAATGCGCTCAATCTGACCATGAACGAAGATTTTAATATGGCCTGTATGAACGAAGGAAATCCCTTATAAGAAATAACCCTAACAAGAGCCCCGGATGCCAGCCGAGTGGGAGCTCATATAGAAGAGAGTGATGGCGGATTGGAGACTGACTCAGTGGCCACGACTAGGATCCCCATTGATTAAGAACGACAGGAGCTGAGGTGGAGCAAATATTCCAGGACGCTCCAGGGAAGCCCAAGAGAACTGGCCGTAAGGAACTAAGGCAGACGGCGGCAAAACAGCTTGTAGATTTAACTCCATGATAGAAGCACTTCTAAAAGCTGCCTCTGAATTGGAAGCTCTTACCGTCAAGGACACTAAAACCCAAACTGACATCAAAAGGGTATCACAGAGGCTTTACAGGGCGGCCAGGTGATTTAAAAAAAAAGACCGTCTCGAACTAACGGAGCTATGAAGTAAGCAAAAAGGCTCTAAAGCTGGAAGCGGAGCTCCAGCCAGGAAATGCTTCAAAGGCGACCCTAGTCACAGAGGCGTCTAGAGATCTGCAATTTTGCAACAGATGTAAGTCTAAAATAAGCGCTAAGGAGATTAAGAAGGTGGAAAAGAACCACCGTGCAGCAGAGCTGCACAGGCGCTGAAAAGGAGCTGGTCACGCTGATTAAAGAAAACTGGCCAATACGGCTCTATAGCAAAGCAAAGGATGTTCACGGTAGCATTTTGACTGAATTCAAAAAGTAAGTGAGGGCCGTGGTGATACGCGGCGAATCGGCCAAAGACTCAGAGCTCGTTGCTAATGCCGCAGTGTCCGACGGTAACCTAAGTAAATGCTGTCAATCCTGGAAACGTGGCAGTATTTCGAACCCGGGCGGCAATGGTGCCGAAAAACTAAGATCCCGTCGCAGATGAATTACCAGAGTTCACTAGGACTCTCGTGGTCGGAAAACGAGAGCAAAGAAAAGTTATTACGCATCGACAGCGAGCCCAGCAAGACGAGAAACGCAGGAGCGGGACACCGGTCAAACTGGCTAGAAGAGACTCCCGTTAGCTACTTCCTTCTATTCTACTTCCTGAAAAACTTAAATACAGTAATAGCCCGAAAGGCATGTTAAGGAGGACAGCTCGGCGCCCAAGTAGACTGCTGTCTCAAGAAAAGCCAGAAAAGATAGACAGAGGAAGAGAGAAAGTGTCGGAAGCACACACAGAACCGCCAGGACGAACACAGTGGTTTTCCGAGTAGTTGCCCCGGTTATTGCCCGGTAACTCAAAATAGACTCTTCGTGGTGCTCCTCCGACAGTAGAAGGAGCTCAGTAGTGAGAGATGATAACACTGCTAGCATCGTCCGGAATGATCGCTGCGTACAATTAAATAAATAATGTTTTTTAATATCAAAAATTGGTTTTGAAATTAGCCGCCCAGTATGTTAGATATTCGCGGCGGTGACTATACAGGTGCGCGGCGGTGACTAGCGGTGACTATACAAACCCCGCCGTCTGTATAGTGAGAACGATGGTGATCTCTTCCCACGCGAGCAAGGCCAATATAAAAAAAATACATTAATCCTTAAAGAAACTCGTTTTCGTTGGTTTTTATTAAAATAAATGTATTATTTAGATGCTTTGTTATCGAGCTGCTTTAACGAGCACTAATTGTATACGCGTCCAATGGAAATACCTATGATTTATAAGAAATAGTTTGCTACTTTCGGATTACCAAACGGAAACATAGCATATTGCGGGTAACTTAATATAATCGAATTCATTTGGTTAGGTTCGTGCATCTGGCTAAACAAAGGCGTGAGCATAAAATGGCATAACAGTATTTTGTTTGTAACAACGATATTTACCACAACGCTAATATTAAAACGGTTTGTAGTCGTTTGTATTCTCCCACCTTGTTGTCGTCAGCCGCCGCGCTTGTATTTTAGTGATGAAACCATGCATTGTGCAATTTGTAATGTTTGGTGGTAGTGAACTACGAGCTGCGAGTGAGGTTCATTTGGGCAACATATCAGTGGATAGCGCAAAGATATACTTCACGGACGGATCGGTGGATGGAGCTGCGGGAGGAGCAGGTGTTTTCCGATTCAACGACAACATGGAGATCAGCAAGCATATCGTCAACTGCAGCAGTTCAACTTCGGCCGAGCTGGTAGCAATATCTGAAGCATTGCTGCAGGAACTGAAGGAGCCTTCAAATAAAAGGGTCGTGATCGTCAGTGACTCGCGTGCCGCCATCTCGAGCATTCGGGCTGCAGATCCGTCAGGACCCGCCGCATCTCTAGTGGAATCTATCATCAAGGTGATAAGTTACCTAGGCCAACCTGTGGAGCTACAGTGGGCACCCTCCCATGTAGGCATTTACGGAAACGAGGTGGCTGATGCACTCGCGAAAGGAGGTCTGCTTGCAAACAAAGGAGAAGTAGCAATATCCCTTGGTAAAACTGTGTTAAAGGCTAGAAAAGAAGCCCTAGATAAGCACTATGAGACTTGGAGAAGGCAGGGAACTACAACTAAAAGGGACACGATGCAGATTGCACCACGGCGAAAAAGCTTGATGATGATGCCCTGTTCCAGAAGAGAAGCGGTTACTATTCACAGGCTACGTTGCGCTAAAGGGATGACGCAGAGCACCAGGTTCCACATTAAAGTTGCGCAAAGCCCGCTATGTGATGTATGTTTGGTACACGATGATGTATTGCATGTCCTAGATAAATGTAAAAAATACGGTACTGAGCGGAAAGTATGGGAGAACGCTGTAGCTGCTGATCAAGTCGATGCAAGCCAACTTACTATTCGTATGAAAGACCAATATATAGAGGAACTCTTACAATTTGTTAGAAATGCTGAATTAATTGTCTAAATGAATGATATATAGCTGCCCTGAGTAGGGCTGACAGGCAGTCAAATGTGACGTGCTCTGGGTTTCTGAGATGAAACCCTCAATTGTAATTACTGTTACAATAAACTCTAAATAAAAAAAAATAAAAAAGTTTGGTAAGTGACCCAGTGTCTTAGTGACTAGGGAGTACGAACGAATTACGTTCATACAAAATGACCTGTTCGTTAGATAATCAGTGATTCGTGGGAGTGTTTGTTAATCAGTGTATTTTAGTGAAGCCACGCGGTTTTGAGACTTAAAAATTATTTAGAAAATTAAAAATATTGCCCCCTAGGTGCCATCAGGCGCATTGACTCAATTATAGAGGCTTTGACTAATTTAAACGTGTAAGTATCCACATCCGTACAATGCATGGGCAAGGACATTGATGGGCAACCGTGACCTTCAAGTTAATGATTGTGATAAAGTTAGTCGGTCATGTTATTTGGTGTGCCTCAAGGGGATGTCATTCCCCTTCTTTGGTGCCGACATAAATGAGCATCTGCCACCTAACATCAATTATCTTAAATAATGAGGCATTGTGTGATGGTGTTCTTAAATAGGCATGATTGTCTCACCCTCCAAATACGTAGTATTGAAACATATGAAGTACTTCACCTCGGCTATGAAACTATCGTCCAAATTTTATCTACTTTCTATTATACATCTGACCTGGACGTACACATTACGCCTAATCTTGGTTTTAGCTTCCACATTACCAAAGTTGTGGGGGCATCATTGCACTGCTGTTTCATTCTAACAGTCCTACGTGTGTACATTCGGATTTGCCACATCTTTTGTCGTCGGCAAACTCACATATATGCCTGTATGTTGTTCTCCTGTCTGAGAGCCTTATCTGACTAAATAAAGAAAGTTAGTGGAAGGCGTCTATGACACGTTCCTGAGGCGCCTGCCGTTCAGGCGTATAAATTTGCTATTCGAGTAAGTTTCTCCAATAACTTAAAGTGCCAGTGATATATCGGTCTAAAAGCCGTGTCCCCCTTCAAGTTCGTAAAGCTTTTGTTGTAGGTCGTACGCTTGGCGGGCGGTTAAATGGGCTATAGTTAAATATTAACGTAATTTATTAGCACACTACATGGCTAACTATGTGTTTACAACAACAAATTACATTTCTGTCATGCCAACTGTCAAACCCGTGGAATCTTATTTGATAAAGCGACTCGCAGCGTAGAACAGTGTGTCTCCAAAATTTCGACCAGAATGCTCTTTCTATTTAGGCAAATCGTCTGCCGCCCCAGGGCCGCACATCACACAGATGTCACGTTAGCCCTCCTTATCTCAACTATGTACTAAGGCTCTGAAATTGACCGTCGCTATCAGAACCTAAGTTAGGTCAGTGCCTTATGTGCATCAGTCTGGTCGTCCTTCAGAGGAACAGGTCACTAGACAGAAGGGGTGGGACCAAATCGCTACCCACTTAACTCTTTTGTCGGCCTGCGAGTTAGATGTAGAAGATATATTTTTGTTGCACTATATGTATAGTACGTATATATACATCATTGTAATAAAACATATGTTTATAGATAAGTAATAAAATATCATCGAGCTAACTGCGTAAGAGAAATAGCTCTCTGACAGGTATCGAGATGGTAGATAGGGCACGGCTGGTTGCATAAACGGCAAAAACAGCCGACATCAGGATCGTGGAAGCCTCTTCGATGGCAGAGTTTATGGTGAAACCTGTGAAGTGAATAGCGGGTCACGAGATGTCGGTTGGGTTGTAGTAGTCTCTGCCAGTTCTGTGTGACCATTGCTGGCGAATTAAAGAAGCTTCCGGGAACTGCTCGAACTTTCTTCATAAAGTTCTCTGTAAACTGAATGAGAGCAGCGGCTTCTGAGAGACGGAGTTACTAGATCTTCTACAAATGGATGAGTAGAAGTCACAAGGTAAACTAGACGGTGTTTCGCATTTCGTGGCAACCCAATGGCTAGCTTGAAAAACGTAGGCGCAACCTTATCTAGCTTTTCTAGTTGTGATAGGCTGAGGTGTTCCCATATGACCTGGATGCCGTAGGCCGCTACCGAAGCAACTTTCAGGTCAAAAAGTGCTTTTAGTGTGGTCAGGGATAATTGTTGGGGCTTTTCGATTGTAGACATCGCGACTAGACTTTTCTGGTTCGTTCGGCGATGTGTTGTCCAAAGGTTGTGCCCTTCATCGAAAAGTTAACCCCAAGGTAACAGAAGGTGTTAACGAACTCGACTGCACCAGTACTGAGTTTCAAGCGATCGGAACAAGTAAGCGGTCCTCCAGTCTAAATTTGATAGCTTTGGTTTTCTCGGCGTTAATCTTAAGGCCGTTGTTCTCGCAGTACCCCTCCAGGGTGCGTATACTTCGCTGCAACTCCAACTTGTCACGACTGTACATGACGATATCGTCAGCATATAGTATGATGCCGACCGTATCGTGTTCTTTGTGAATTATTGGCGGCATATCGCGGAGAAAGGTATAAACAAGCAGAGGGCTAAGATTATTACCTTGCGCATAACCTGTGGTCTGGATAACGGGCTCATGCTTACAGACCAAATCGTCAAGGATTATCGGGTTTGCTTAAAGAATGCTAGCGATTAGGGTTAGTGTCTTAGAGCCAACACCTGCATTGGCAAGCTTCTGGAGTAAAACATTTTGCGGAGCAGTGTCAAAAGCGGCCTTCAGATCGATAAATAAGGCGTATAGAAACCTTCCTTTTGACTTATGAAATTCCAGGCTTCTTTTCACTTCGAATAATAACTTCGTGCATGCTGTTATGGCCGACTTTCCTTGACGGAATACATGCTGTTTTTGTGGTATTATGTAACGACGATGAAAAATATAGAAAGGCGTTTTGTGTGCACCAATTCCAAAATCTTATAAATACAGCTCTTCTTGACAATGCCCCTCCAGGATCGGACATTAGTAGGATCACCCTTTCCTTTTGGGATGACCTTAAGGATACACTCCCGCCATGTTTCCGGGACATAGCCCTCATCTAAACATCTATTGAATATGGCAAGAGGAATAGGACAAATATAAGGGGTGTCTTCGAGGTGTTCGTTTCGGACAAGGTCGGGACCGAAAGCTTTATTCCCTTTAGCTTGGCCAATAGCCTCTAGAACCTCGCTGTAGCTCACGGGTGCTTCTAGAGAAGCTACTAGAGCCTTCTCAAATTCCTTGTCAGGTTCTGCTGCAACTGAGATTTCCCGGGCCACTGTATTGGTAACACATGCCCTCGAAATGTTCACGAAGCACATTTCCAGGAATTGTGCAACTCCGGCACACTCGCGCTGCCTGAATGGCGAGGTAGGGTCTTCCTGTGTTTCCATCACTAACCGTTGTTCCTGTTTTATGAAGAAATCCTCCTTTTTTGTTGACGTAAGGGACCGATATTTTTCGCGCATGTCTAAGTAAGCGTTCCGAGTTGACCGATCTGTCCTCGATGCTGAAAGCAAACTTAGCAAATGTTGGTGAAGTTCATAATATTCCCGATCAAACCATGTGGCCGATTTCCGTTTGAAATTCTGCGATTTGCTGGCTGACTCCATCATTACCGTTGAAACGAAGTTAACGACATAAGATAGCGGTTTTGACTCAATGGATTGAGGGTCCCACTTCGCGAGGCTCTCTAAAAGCAACTTAATGTTGATTTTCTTAGAGACACCTTGCCTGCTAGAAGTTGTAGCTGGCGTAGTCAATACAGCATCAATAGAGACGGGCACGTATTTCTTTATACTTTTTTTTTATAGAGGTAACTGGTAAAATGCGTTATGCACACCGGGCGACGTTGTTAAAGCCTCGGTAGTGTGGGACTCGCACCCACTAAAATCCAGTCGTCCTCTTTGCCCCTTGACGGGGGGTGGCCGCAGTACTGTCTTCTCGAGATTACTTCGCCTGGCCACTCTTCTTGCCATTTAGGCTGCTCGGCTTTGTACGGCGGTTATTTTCGCCTCAGAGATACCTTGTGCGAATCTTCTTACTAGAATCCAGGATTTGTGATCTCTGAGAAGCGCCTCTACAAGGGCCTGGCATGTCAGGGGGTTCTGCAGTTCTAGGTTCCGGGACAATAGCTCTCGCTCAGTGTCGAAGAAGGAGCACCGCTTATAGCAGTGCCTAACATCATCCGGCTCCCTCGAATTGCACATGCGGCATACAGGGGAGTTAGTGTTACCGATGCGGTGTAGGTACTGCTGAAAACAGGCCCCATGGCCTGTTAACAGTTGCGCGAGTGGGTAGGTAAGCGAGCCGTGTTTGAGGGTGTACCATTTTTCAAGATCAACAAGTATTGATCTTGTCCAATATCCAGGATGGCCCGGCTGGATTGCTTTCCATTGCTGGCTCCATTCGCTTAGTGTGTCGGTTCTGCTGACTAGTGTGCTCTCCGTCAGAACGTTGGTTACAGGGTTTCTTGATGCCAATTCTTTTACTCTCAAGTCCCAGGAAATTTGTCTGGAGATTACCTGTACGGCTGCTGTGGAGGCCGTGCGACTTGCTCGTGTTAGGTTAAGCGCCATAGGTCTTTGGGTCTTGTTGAGGAGGCGACGTGTTGTAGCTCTTGTAGTAGTGCGTTCCCATAAGGGTGCGGCATATAACATGATGCTGTCTATTACTGATGCTAGGAGTCGGCGCCGAGAGTCGCATGCCCCTCTGGTCCGTGGGAGGATTTTACGTAACTCTGCCGTGAGGTGTTCCTGTGAGAGCTCTATCCTGGATCATGCCCAGGTACTTGACCACGGGCGTGGGTGTTATTGGATGGCCTTCCAGGTGTAAATTTAGGTTGCGTGGAGGACGCTTCAGACCGTTTAGAAGAATTGCTTTCGTTTTTTGTGAAGCCAGTTCGAGGCCAAGCGTGCGGAGGTGTTGTCGGATATCCGCCAAGGCTCCATTGGCTGTACCTTCGAGCAAATCCTCAATCAAAATTACTGGCGGTAACGATCAGTGCCAGATCGTCTGCGTAGGCGATAGAAAAAACTCCCGGGGGATGCGGCAGTCTTAGTAATCATAGGTTATGTTCCACAGGGTTGTTCCCAGTACAGATCCTTGGGGAACCCCGGCAGTGACGGCGTAGTCCACTCCATCGTATGTAGATGCTCGGTCCTTTAGATACGACGCTAGGATACGTCGTAGGTAGGGATTTATACCTGTAACCGTCAGACATTCATACAATTTGAATACCACATTATCTTTCGAAAATAAGTTGCGAATATGCCAATTGTCGACGTCCCGGGACGAGCTTGCGAGCTGTTGGGTGTTGGTTCACGCGAGTCCACAAAAAAGGTGGGAGTTTGTGGGTCACTACATATCCAGAGACCGTACTGATGGAGAACATCGATGAGTGCAGATGTTCTTGGAGACGATACATCAAGGCGGCAATTGAGGTCGGCAGCAAGCATGACTGGTTGATTAGTTGGCACTCTTGAGAACAAGTTTTCTCTACAAGGTCTTCAGTCGCTCTGCTAATACCAGCTTAACATTTTTAAAACGCCGGCTCAGCTATACAGAAACACCACCCGTTGGCCTTCCGGCTTCGTGGGCAGTGGCTGGGCAGTGGTAGCCATAAAACCCCTGACATCAAAATGGCTCGTAGCAAATATGTCTGTCAGTATCCATTGTAGGCGACATCCAAACGGGCGAGCCAAAAAGGATGATCGACTCGGATACGGACATCGGAAGTCTCCGGACGCTATCTCTCGGGCAGCACGTGTTGGGCAGTGGACGGGTAATGTCATTAGCCGCCTTTTGCGCTTTCCCAGCCGCAATCCTCACATGAAAGGTTCCTCGCAATCCTCGGTCTAAATGTATGCCCAGGTATCTTGCCGTGTCCTTAAGTTCAATTTTTACGCCCGACAGCGTAAGCTTTAGAGGAGCAAATTTCTTCTTCCCGATTAGTAGAATAGCTTCACTCTTCTGTGGTGCGGGTGCTAGGCCGGCATCTCTCATCCACTTATCGATTTCCGCCAGCGCAATGTTGGCGTATGTCTCCAGCTCTATCTTAGTTCTGGTCCTGATTGTTACAGCCAGATCATCCGCGTACGCGGCCAATATCACTCCCGGTGGAAGATGCTGGATGTTTAGGACGTCATCGTATGCCAGATTCCAGAGAAGAGGTCCAATGAATGAACCCTGCGGCACTCCGGCAGTCATCTCCACATTGGTACGCCCGTTCTCTACCCGTCTATTGCTCAGGTAGTCGGAAACCAACCGCACCAGATATAGTGGGACATTCTTTCGCCGGAGCGTCTCGATAACCACTTTCCACGGGATACTGTTAAACGCTTTTTTTACATCCAGCAACACCACTAGGAACAAGTCCCTGGTTTCCCGAGTAGATTTTTTGATAAGTTCGGCTTTTGCCACCAATTTGTGAATGGCCGACAGAACAGATTTATGGTTTCGGAATCCGAACTGCATTGTTGAAAATAATCAATTTTCCTCAGCAAAGGTCCTTAGCCGATCCTCCATGATGGCTTCTACACCTTTGGCGAAAGTGCCTAACAGGCAGATCGGGCGGTGTGTCCCGTTGTCTTTGGGTAGTAGTACTACCTCGGCGGCCTTCCAGCTCTCTAAAAGCTTACCCGTACGAAAGATCTTTGTAATGATCCTTGCCACAAGTGACGAATACTCTCCGAAGAGAAATTTTACCGCTTCTGGCGGTATTCTATCCAAGCCCGGCGCCTTTCCAAGCTTAATCTTGTCTGCCGCAGCTAAAATTTCGCCCGTAGTGACCTCGGGGGCGTCGTTATCCGGTAAGGTCTCACATTCTGTTCAATCAAAATGCGGGTGCTGTGGGAATAGAGTGTTAATCACCCGAAGCTTCTCGTCCTCCTCCAGATGCTCATGCTTTGCTCCACCTATCTTGCCCCTGACCATCTTGTATGGCTTGGCCCAAGGATCCGACTTAGCTTCTCGACCAAATCGCGCGAACAGGCTTCCGTGCTTTTGCTAATCTCTCTTCGCAGGCAGCCCTTCGTCCTTTTGTACTCAATGCCCAGTTGGCGAGGTTGCTCGGAGTTTCCTTCGCTTCTTCGCGCGCGGGTGTAGATACGTCTGTACCGCATGCACTCTGTACGAGCCGAGGCAATAGCTTTGTTCCACCAGAACACTGGCCTCGGTTTTATGCTACGTCGAGCTAGAGGAGTAGATGCTTTTTGGCACGCCCTTTTCAGTAGACTGTATAAGTTGTCTGCTGTTTTCGGCATTCCGTCGGTCTCCAGCAATCCTTCCCACGATTCCTTTAACAGTTCATTACTTTTAATGCGCCACACATGTCGCCTGACTTGAGGTCCTGTGTCCTCCCTACTGCTAGCGCCCTCCACCTTGAACTGATGATGCAGTGGTGATCGCTGAGGTTCTCTTCCTCGTTTAGCACTCGCCAACCAACAATCTTTTGCGCCTGCGATGCCTTGCAGATTGTAAGGTCAATCCAGGATTCTCTTCCCCTTGAGAAGCAGAACGTAGCTTCACCATTGTTCAAAACCATGTCCTCTCTGGCTAACCATTCCATAACAGCTTGCCCCCTGCTATTGGTTTCCCTCGAGCCCCACACTGGCGAAGCAGCGTTGAAGTCACCGGTAAAGATAACTAGCGGCTCCAAGCTGGCCCGCGCCGACATTGTGACGTCCTCAAGTAGCTCCTGCAGGTCCGCTAGTGTACCATTGGGGCTACTATAACAGGAATAGATGCGACCCAGGCCTTTGAGTTCACTTAGGAGAATCTTTTGCCGCTTCTTTTTCCAACTACTTTATATTTCCGACTACTTTTACTCCCTACGATGCAGCTGGTTTTACCGTCGTCAAGCGTCCATACATGCGTCTTGCGCTTGGCAAGGGTAATATTGGGCTCGCTCAGAAGGCATAAGTTAGCCCTACGGCGTCCAGCAATCGTTTCAAGCATATGATGGGCACCTTTGCTACGGTTGCAGTTTAGCTGCAAAATGCTAACGTAGTACTGTTTACTGGCCATCATTTTTTCGTAGCTTCGACGTCCGGCATTGCGTATCAGGAGAGCTATGGGCACGCTTTAGGCGTCCACGCTTATCGCGCAGGAGTTGCGTGAAACCTTCTTCCTCCATGGTGGTTTCTGCGTCAGTGTCCGATACTTCTTCTTGCGCCACTGCTCCTGCCGGCGTTTCCTGCGCATGCACCTGCCTAGCTATCGTCGCCGCTGTAGCCACCTGCTTATGAGGGGAGAAAGACTGCGCCCCTTTAGGATCCATTCTCTGTAGACGGGACACGTGATAGACCTTGCTCCGTGTCCCTTCACTTCGCACGTATAGCAAGCCTCTTTAGTCTCGCAGTTCTTGGTAATGTGGCCCACCTGTCCGCACTTGTGGCAAACCCAACCATCGACTTGTGGGTTCGTGCACTCCCAAGCGCGGTGGCCAATACGCTGACATCGCGGGCAGCACGGGACCGATCGCCACACAACGATGGAGCAGGTGGACCACCCCATTACAAGTTAGCCAGCGTCCAGTAGTCTCTAAGCTGCACCCGCCGATGCCGTAACCGTCACGGTTAGCTTCCCGCCGCTGCACTTGCGCGGCTTGTCTATCTCAACAGTACCGTTGTTACCCACGAGCGAAGCGACGGCTTTCGAGATGTTTTCTTCGGTTGTCTCTTGAGGTAGCTCCTTGATTAGCAGCCTCCTTTACCTTCATCACCCCTCTCCATAACGAGCCACGATCTCGCCGACCTTCTGAGCTGTTTCGGACCTGAGGCCACCGAACTGCACCGACATGTTGTCCCACGTCACAGCATCGTCGTTCGAGCCCTCCCGAACTACTAGTAGTTGCATCGGACTCTCTTTAACGATACTGAACTTGTACAACTTGGTGTGCGTGTACACCTGTTCAGGCCAGTTGGTCTTCACAAGCATAGACAAATCCTCTTTTGAGTTACAGCCGAAAATAATTTAATTGATTTCGTTGACTGGGTCTTTCGCAACTTATTTTATTGAGACATGGTCCGTCTCGCAGGCCGCATCGACTATCTTGGGACGTGTCTTCTCGCAGATGCAGTTACTGAGGAGACCCGGCGTAGTACAAATCCGTTTAGCTTTATCTTCTAGCATCTCCCTTTCTTTTTGGTCGTCCTCTTCTTTTCTCGTGGCGGCCTTCTTTTCTGCCAGCAAAGGGAGCATCCTTTCCTTGATAGTCACATGTACATTCTTGGTGTCAATGACCTCTTTGTACGCGGCCTCAAGCACAATCCCAAGCTGTTTCAGCGGTCCGTTGTAATTGACATCAAAATGGGCGCCTTGAGGTAGCACCGTGCTTGCCTGACAGTTTTCCTTTTTCTTCTTTCCCCTTTTTGGTTTTGTGGTCACTTTCTCCTCTTTGCCTTTAACTGTGGTTCTCCCTTCATCCGCCGGCTTCCCTTTATCCGCAGACTCCCTTTCGGTCGCATCAACGGCGTCCCCGTTGACGTCCATAAAGGCCTCTTGCTCCTCCACTTCTCCCATTCCCTTGTCTGGCGGAGCCCGAAAGCACGACATGACACACCCTTTTTGACCGTTTTACCGTCCAAGCACCACTTATGGCCTAACTACCAGAGTCGATGTAAAACGGCTATCCCTGGCACAACTCGCAAAAAGAAATCGGTCGGTGACTACGAGAGCAGTATTGCGGGATACGGAAACCAGACCGGATCTAGGTCGCAATGCCCACAGATTGATAGACCGCCTCACAGATCCGCACTGGATGCGCTCGTCTGCACTGTCCGTCGGACTGCGCGCGAAGATGAGGCGGCTTCGTCCTCTTTCGCACACAGCGTTCGGCCAGAGCGAGACACAACTCTCAGCTAAGCCTACACCGTTAGACACGGCGAAACCAAGGTGGCGGCAACCACACGGTACTGCGCTAACATGTGGCTGACGTACAAGTGTACAAGAACATCACAGAAACGAATACCACGTAGCTCACCCGCTCGCGGGACTCTGAGGGAGAGATCGGACAAATACTTAGCAATGTCTCTTTCACAGCCTCTTGGCAATTGCACCGCACACGCGACCAGAAATCACCCTGTCTGTATTCGTAGTAGAACTTTCTGAGAGTCACTAAATTCACAAAACTTCACCAACTGTTCCCCTTTTGTGCAAAAAGTACTCCTAATCACCAAGTCTACCTGTTCCACACAAATAAACGAATGAAGGGGACTTCCGTACTAATATCCGACGATATTTTCCGGGACCGATCTCACATGCGTCCGCACCGTTCGTCTGCTACACGGGACGGATGAGCGCGGCCTGCACCGGCTCAGCTGCACTAAGCTGGCGGAGCTTACTCGGGCGCGCTTTTAGGCAAGCCGGCTACCGCGTCACGCCGGAGCCTGGTGGATTGCAGAGGGACGACAGGCATCGACCGGATGGCTCTACCAGCCGGAACTGGGACCGTAATCGGCCGCTGGCATGGGACGTCACTGTCTCTGCCGCGTACGCCCTCGGATATCGTGCACTAGCCAGCGCGGGCGTCGGCCACATCATTCACTAACGGAGATGCACAAACGGCGCCTATACGCGCATCTTCTTAAGGAGCATGTGGTAATGGCGTTTGGTCTCGAGTCATCTGGCGTTTGGGGCAAGGATGCACTCAAACATATGAATGAGCTTGGGAAGAAGCTCTTTGAGGCTACAGCGGAGCCAAGATCAACCGCGTTCCTCCGACACAGAGTGTCATTGGAGCTCCAGAGAGGCAACGCCAAGATTATGTTGAGTGGTCAGCGACTTTCGAGCAATAACAATGATGCTATATAATTAAGATATTAGTGTTTCATATATATAAAATAAAGTTTATTTCTGTATAATACATTAGGTATATGTTACACACATCAACTAGCTGAGCCAATGTGGATTGTTTTTTTTCATTTTTTTATATATATATAAAATAATTAGTGTTTTATATATATATAAATATATATGTACATGCAATATTATATCTACATGTATACAATGATAATATTAAAACCCTGCTTCCAAAAAAATATTATTACCTATTTTGAGAGGTACTAATGTTCTTGACATTGTTCTGGCTAGAGATGATATTGTTGACAACGTCATCGTTTCACCGGCGCCAGTTGCAACAGACCATTAGATGGTCTCATTCACGATCTCCAGTTGACTCAGTGTGACGACGGCTCAGACACAACTCTGAGATTTTGACAAGGAAGACTATGAATACCTAACCATGAACTTGAGTGATACGAACTGGACGACCTCTTCCAACCCTGTATTGACGTAAATAACATGTACAACAAATTTGTCACTTGCATGCACCTCCTGCTGGACTGTTGTGTGCCCAGGAAGTCTCCTAATCTGCATGGTGTTCTGGATCCTAGCATAGAGAGCATCACCCAGCCATTGAACAGAGCGACGCCAGAAGAAGGAGCTAGACTGCAAAAGATGTTTCATAGAAAACGAATCATTGAAGAAAGCTCCGTAGCCCAATCGGCTGTTCATAGCTACATCCAAAGGCGAATGAAAGTTAAAGACTGTTTGAGCTCGATCCATAGAGCGGATGGATCGGTTGCTATGCTACACTAAAAAGCTAAAATTCTGCGCGGAGTATTTGCTGCAACATATCCGTCACCCACGGAAGTCCAGCTACGCGATGCACGACCGGCTCTAGCAACGCCGCCTGTGTCAGAGGATCTGCGCTTGGTTGAGGACGTTGACTTCTCTCCTGAAAATCTTGAACGCCACCTTCGCTCTCTGGCCACGCCTGATGGTATCCCAGGTCTTGTATATAAGAAATGTGGATATGATGCGTGTGTTCCGTTGTCATTGATATTTCATAGAATCCTCGGAGATGGTTGTATCCCAGATCTATTGCGCTGCGCCATTGTCCCTCCGGTTCGTAAACGCGGCGGCAAGAGTGATCCAATCAACATAAGGCCTGTAGTGCTCAATTCTGTGCCGTGCAAGCTATTTGAAAAGGAGTTGGCCGATACAATATTTAGAAATGCGAGTTCACAAGGTCTAATTTCGAGGGAGCAATTCGCATATCGACCAGGCCATTCTACTGTCCTACAACTTCTAGAAACGCAAATTGGCTGGGCTCTTTTAACTAATGATAGCAAACCCTTTGACTGTGTATACTTCGACTTTAAGTCTGCATTTGAAACCACTACATACTCGAAGCTTCTGAACATTCTCCCGCGATACGGTGTTGGACAGACACTCACAAACTGGATCAAAGCTTTCCTTGAACATAAGACTTTTAGAGTAGGGGTAAATGATTGTCTGTCGTCAACTGCTGAGGTCACGTCCGGTTGTCCACAGGGACTAATTGTCGGACCTTTTATGTTTATATTATATACTGACTCTATAAAGTATATTATATCTGAAGGAGTGCGAGTGAAAAATTACGCGGATCATGTAAAAATGTATTTATCTGTAGATAATGAAACGAACGTGACTATTCTTTAAGAAACCCTCGATTAATGAAATGGTGTAGAGAATTAGACCTAAAGCTTTCTGTAAATAAGTGCGCAGTTCTGCACTTCGGCAGCAACAATCCTGTACATAACTACACATTTGGTGCCGAACAGCTAGCGGCAAAACCATCGATAAAAGACTTGGGAGTTCTGACAAGTAATACGCTAAGCTACACACCACATGTTCTAGAGGTAACTGCGTTAACTAGTCGGAGAATGCACTGGATAATACGATCCTTTGTATTTAAAGACCCTAATTTGTATGTCAAACTTTATAAGCATTATGTCTCACCTGTGATTGTATATGCCTCTCCAGTAAGGAATCTAGGATTAAAACGTGATAGAAATTTGATAATAAAACTGCAGAAGAAGTTTTTTTAAACGTGTTGCTTTTCGTTGTAATATGATGACTTGTGATATAAAATGTGATGATATTGGTGTTCTTCTAGATGATACTGATAAGGCTACGTTCGTCTCTATTTGTAAATTCCCAGATCGAGCGAACAAATTATTTGATTGATTCAAAATTTGTTTACGATCTTATCGGTGCGGACGTGTTCGTGAGTGGCTCTTGGAAAGTATTTCTAAATTTAGAATTTAGTGTAGAAATCCATAACATTCGCGAGCTTAGCAACCTTTGAGACCAGAGAAGTCGACAAGCGTGAAACTTTGCTGCTAATTTCGGTGCGCATTAACTATACGTGCAGTGAATACCTGAACAGCCATTGTCATCATAATCACCTCTCAACTCCATAATCACATGTCAGCACTCTGTCGCCATTACCACCCTTTGTTATCATCAGCACTTCACAGTCAGCACCATCACCTTCATCGCCATCATCGTCAGTTTCATCTCCATCTTCACAATCATCGTCAGTTTCATCTCCATCCTTACCTTCTACAATCATTATAATCGTTGTGCTTAACTTTTTTCATTAGTCACCCCATCAGCATCATCATCATCATTGGAACAGCTTCACCATCATCATTGAAGCACCTTCAGCATTATCTCCATCATCACTATCGGAACACCTTCTTCATCTTTCACCTCAGTTAACAATCACCCATAGTCACCACCTCCAACCTCCATCACTAACTTCATCATTGGCGTCGCCGCGGCCTCCAACCCCGTTATCATCAATATTCTATTATCGAACGCTATTTGCAGTCCTGCTTGCGTTCGCCTGTAAACAAACAATACATTGTTTGTAAACAGGCGCGGCGCAGCAGCTAATAATGCAACGGACGCCGACTAAACGGCAAGAGAAGGAGCCACCCGAAGCACGCACGTCGCTGCACGTAGATCGCGCAGTGGCAGCGGATGAACGCATTGTTGGATCAATCAGTGATGCGGGCGGTTCAGCTTGTCATTCAGAAACGAGTTGTGGAAAGCGGGCCGCGTCAAGCCCGGCGGAAGACGCCCGCAGCAAAGGTATGCGTGTTTCGCAATCTGAATGCTCCCCAGCGAGCACGGAGGATGCCAGCGAAACAAAAGAGCAGAGCAATGGCGCAGCAAACGCTACGGTTGAGGTTTCCGTCGACAAACCGATGCCATCAGTAGACCAGGAAGACACAATTTTAATGGGGAAGAATCAAGTCGCGGTGCAGGGAACGCCCATTGAGGAGGGAGACGACGTTGGATGGAGTACGGTGGGAGCTCGCGGTAAAACTATTGTCGCTCCATGTAGTTGTCCCGCAGAAGCGGTTGTGCCGAAGACCACTGCTAAGGACAGACCGGAAGCTAGATTTTTTTTGGCGAAGAAAAATTTACTGTAGATAAACTTTAGCGCTGTGTGCGATGCGCTTGCTGGCCACATAAAGGGGAAAGTAGAGGAACCACGGTTTACTCGAAATGGCCAACTCGTTATTGTGGCGGAGGACGAGGAGGACAAGGCTGTGCTGCTTAGTTTGCAGTCCCTCGCAGGAGTGCCGGTCTCATCAAGGTTAAGCGGCTCCCCTTCGTCAGTAAAATGGAAAATTACTGGAGTTCATCCGTCGCTGAATGACGCGACAATCTCCAGCGCCTTGAGGCCCTACGGGGTGACGGATGCCGTCAGAGTACGGTCTAAGAATATTAGAACGGGCATTGTCATGCCAACGGACAGCGTAATTTTGACCTTTTCGGGCTGCAATTTCCCAGTGAAGGTGCGCCTGGGCCTAAAAACCCACGGAGTTTTCTTGTACCGTGACCCGCAACAATGCTACCCGATACCAGGCCCGATTGCCCATTGCCATCTCCGCGCTGCCATCGCTGTGGATCCACTAAACATATCCGGAAGGACTGCACTAATCGTGCGCGCTGCTGCCTCTGCAAGGGTATTCATGAAGCCGGCTAAAGTTTTTGTTCACATCGGCTGAATCGCATGGAGCTTCTTAAACGGTCTGCAAAGAGAACTATCCAGCCGCAGGCTGAGGTCGCGCCCGTGAAGTTGTGCGCCCTCGCTGCAGATATTCAACCCGCCGCAATCTTCAGCAAGCGCAGTTTTGCTGCCGTTGTACAAAATGGTTTCAAGGTTAAGACGCAAGCGGTCAATGTAGCTTCAGGAACGGTTTTCGGCACTAAGGCTGCGCCTTGCGCTTCGGCTGCTCTCTCCGTGGATAAGGTGGATCTGCTAGTAGAGTCAATCGTAAAGAATATTAGTCCTCGTCTAGTGGAAACGATCGTGGAAAAAATTGGTGTGTTGTCGAATCTGTCCTGTCGTCACTCCTCCCGGGTTTAGTTAGCACTAGAGCAAACGTTTCGGAGGTTACTTCTCAAGTCAAAAGTTCGCTCGCAGGTAACGACCTACGCCGCGGGATTGAGAAGGCGATAAGAGCAGCGCTTTTCCTGGTGGCCGTGCAGTCACAGCATGGCACTGAGAAATAGACACAAAACGGCGATGGTTTGTCTAGAAATAGGCAGTCGTCCTTTTCACAGGATCCGAAATGTTAAATAGCCAAGCCGATATCCGCCGTTGGTTCTTTCCCGCACAGGCACAGTCGGCTGCGCCTGCCGCTCACTCCACTTCAAACAACCCGCATCTAGGAAACCAATCCGCTCTGCAGCGTGCGCCAACTGGTTCAGACTTGGCCCGTCTTGTGTTGAAGGTGGCCCAGATAAAGGCGGGTGTCATGATCTCCTGCATCCCACGCAGCTTGCAGAACAGTGTTTCTGTTGAGCTGGCAAAAACCATTGACAGCGTCAGTCACTCGGGGACCCGGGAATGTTATGAAAAGCTACTCACCTTTTTGACGACGGTGTTCAGTATCCCGGCAAAAAAGGAAAAAGGCCAAACTCTCACTTCCGCAGTCCGCTTTCAGAGGGGTGCGCCTATATCGGATAACCCTCACACGACTAGAAAACATACCAGGACAAACCCCGCAACAGACTCTGACCGTCGTAGAGCAATAACCGGACAGGCAAAGCTCGCTCAAGGCGGCGTGTCACCAGGAATAACGCTGCTTTCAACAGGTACGATAGCCCCTCTTGGTTCACAAACTCACCGTAGTTTGCTGGAGGAACACCCCTCTCCCCCGTCGAACTCCTCGTTTCCGCCGGCACCGACGCCGACGCCATTAGTATCGGAAAGCGTCGTTACGCCGACCGAGATCCGTAACGCCGTCAGGAGATTCCCTAACAGCTCTTCCAGCAGCCCCGACGGCCTACGGCCTCGCCATTTGAAAATCTCATTGGTTACCACGAGGACGACAGCAATCCTCTTCTGCAGGCCCTTGTGCGAATTGTCACCCTAGCGGTAAACGGTCGTTTGCTTAAGTTTATACTTCCGATTTTTTACGGTGCAAATCTCATTGCCCTGCGCAAGAAAGACGGCGGAAGTAGGCTGATCGCTGTCGGCTTTACATTACGGCGGCTGGTGGGAAAGATCCTGATCAGGAAATCTTTGCTAAGTATTTTGGAGCTCGTGGCTCCAATGCAGCTTGGCTGCGGGATTAAGGGTGGAGCAGAAGCAGCGGTACACGCTACAAGGGATTTCCTCGTGACCCGCTGTGGCCAGGAGGGGGTTTTAGTTACACTTGACTCTCAAAACGCATTTAGCTCAATGCGCCGCGACCATCTGTTGAACGCTGTGAAGTCCAAAATACCGGGGCATTTTCCAGGCGTTTATCAGATGTACCGATTTCCCACAAATCTCCTCTGGCAGGCAGAAGCCATACAATCATGTTGTGGCGTGCAGTAAGGGGATCCTTGCGGTCCAGAACTTTTCTGCATTGGCATATCCGATCTCCAGGCCAGAGTAGTGTCGGAGATGCGGCCGTGGTATCTCGGCGACGCCACCTTAGCCGGCGACAGCTTGACGGTTATTGAGGATATCAAAAGAGTCAGAGCATTTGAGGCTAAATCAGGCTTACGTTTAAATTACGATAAGTGTGAGGTATTCTAGCTTTCTCAAGATACGCGCACGAAGTCTTTAACGTTCGTAAGGGAGCAGTTTCCAAACTTCAGAGAGGTAACCGACGACAGTTTATAACTACTGGGTGCGCCAATCACGGAAGCGGAGGTAGAGGGAGCCCTTAGGAAAAAGCTCGCAGACACTAACTAATGGTGCCGCCGACTTAAAGCCTTAGACGCGCGCACCCAGCATTGTATCTATTGAGACACAGTCTCTCAACGTCTCGCTTAATGTACCAACTCCGATGTTTGTCAGCGTTCAGAAGACGCGACCTACTACATTGCCTTGATGAGATACTCCGGGAGACCTGACAATCCCTGATAAACTTTGATTTAAAGGATCGGTCTTGGACTCAAGCTGTACTTCCCGTTAGTGCTGGGGGCTTAGGTGTACGCAGATCGGTCGATATTGCCCTATCCTCCTATCAGGGCTCGTTGTCCGAGTGGGATTCAGTGCCGGAGCGCATAACACAAGGATCTCTGGATCGAATCCGAGTGGTATCTCGTCTCCAACGCGACCTAGAAAATCAGGTTCTCGACAGTTCAGGGAGGGCCCGTTTAAAAGCGTGCTTTGATCAAATCAGTGGCAAGTGGCTTCAAGCCCTCCCCTCGCCGCAGCTAGGAACGATGCTGGACAACAACACACTCTGCATAATTTCCGGTTTACGGCTGGGGGAGGTCGTTTGCGCACCCCACCCATGCAACCTACGCAGAGCACCAGTAAGCGCCACGGGTGAACACGCCTTGTCGTGTCGCTATAGCGCTGGGCGCCACTTACGTAATTTTGCCATCAACGACGTTATCTTTCGTGCACTTTCCGGCAGTGAAGGAGCCTGTCGGGCTTAGTCGGAATAGTCAGCTAAGGCCAGACGGAAAAACTCTTACCTCCTGAACTCGTAGTCGTCTTCTCGTGTGGGATGTTACGGTGCCAAAAGCTACGTTTAAAACACGAGCCGTGAGGTGGGCGCAGGCGCCTGACTCGCAGAGAACCAAAAAGTGACGAATTACCAGGAACTAGCGTCGCAATTTATAGTTCAGCCAATCGCCATAGAGACCTTTGGACCGATCGGACCGGTCCGGTTCTGGCAGTACCAGGAACGCGAATTACGCACAAGCAAATTCATCTGTTCAAATAAAGCCCCCCTACTAAAGGGTGTGTAAATATATTATTATTATAAACAAACGGGGGCACCTATTGACCCAAGCGCGCCTCAGCCCTCTATCCAATAATGCACCTGGCGTATAACAAGCCGACTCCCCTGATGTTCGGTGAGACTGAAATCACGTCATCAGCCAGTTGTCAGCAGGGGGACGTAGCGGCTCTACTTGCATTTAGCCTGCTTTTGCATCAGTACGTCAATCAGGTGAAATGCACGGTCCCTCTGTTCTACCTCGACGATGAGACCCTCCTTGACAACGATCCGTCGGTGTTACTCAGAGACATCAAATATCTTAGAGCGTTTGAGCAATAGAGGGGGCTGCAGCTCAACCCCTCTAAATGCGAGTTTTTCCTTCAGGGTTTCGAAGACGAAGAAATACAGCAGGTAATTGCGAAATTCAACAACAAGCTCCAGGGCATTCTTGTAAAGGACCAGTGTGAGCTGGACCTGCTGGGTACGGCGGTGTTCCCCGACATGATTGGACCGGTACTGGCCGAGAAGGGGGAACAACTCTCCCGACTTTACCAGCGGCTGGGACATCTCGGGAAACACCAAGCCTACTTTCTGCTCTGGCACGCAATGAGAGTGCAAAAGATCTTGTACGTACTACGATCTTCACCTGCCTTCCTTCTGCTGTCAAAAACTTTGGATTTTGACGACAAGGTGAGGAGAGCCTTGGAACACATCCTTGACCTGACGCTCGAGGATAAGGCATGGACGCAGGCAAGCCTACCAATCCGGTTGGGTGAAATGGGCATTCGTTCGGCCACGGGTCTTGCTTTGCCCACCTTCCTGGCCTCAGATCCATCAGCCACCAATAAGACGCCGTTCGGCTCTGGAACGCGCGTCAGTCTGGTCGTCCTTCTGAGGAATAGATCACTAGACAGAAGAGGTGGAACCAAATCTCTACTCAGGCTACCCACTTAACTCTTTTGTCAGCCTGTGAGTTAGATGTAGACAATATTAGACTGAAAGCGGTCTCATCCGACGCCGCTGGAGCGTGGCTCGACATGTTTCCCTCCGAGCTCGTAGGCAATAAGCTGGCCGACGACCAGTTCCGTGGCGCTAGTATTCTTAGACTTAACATAGCCATGTTTGAGGAAGAGGATTGTCCATGCAGTGGAACAGTGGATGAGCGCGGCCTGCACCGGCTTAGCTGCACTAAGCTGGCGGGGCTTACGCAGGATGCCATCAATGACATCCTCGAGCACGCTTTTAGGCAGGCCGGCTACCGCGTCACGCTGGAGCCTGAAGGATTGCAGAGGGACGACAGGCGTCGATCGGATGGCCTTACCAGCCGGAACGGACTGGGACCGTAATCGGCCGCTGGCGTGGGACGTCACAGTCTCTGACACATACGTTTCGGATATCGTGCACTAGCCAGCGCGGGCGTCGGCCACATCATTCACCAACGGGAGATGCACAAACGGCGCCTATACGCGCATCTTCTTGAGGACCATGTGGTAATGGCGTTTGGTCTCGAGTCATCTAGCGTCTGGGACAAGGATGCACTTAAACTGACAAAACAGCTTGGGAAGAAGCTTTTTGAGGCTACAGCGGAGCCAAGATCAACCGCGTTCCTCCGACAGAGGGTGTCATTAGCTCCAGAGAGGCAACGCCAAGACGACGTTGAGTGGTCAGCGACACTCGAGCAATAACAATGATGTTATATATGATGTTATATATATATATATATATATATATATATATATATATATATATATATATATATATATATATATATTAGTGTTGTGATAAATGTACATAATGATAATAATAAAGCCCTGTTCTTAAAAAATATTATTATTATTATTATTATTGCTTGTTATTTTATTTTGTTTCATATTTATACTTTTATATAATGCTTCACGTTGCTGCTCGTCAACCTAGTTGCTCCTTCTGCGCGCCGTAGCCGCTTTATCGCTCATGCCCGTGAGAAAGTCCTGCCCGCCTCCTGGCGCGAAGGTCCGGGTCCATCAAGTCTTTCATAGTTCCGAGCACTGAGGCCGCGTTACCTCTTTGGATCTGCAGGGACAGTCGCTGGGAGAAGAAGGCGTGCGCTCTTTTGTCCATCGTCGCCTGCTGTAACGCGCCGCCAACCCAAGAGATCAAAGTTACCGTGAGGGGCTCAGGGCAACCCATCGTCTCAAACGCGAATGGCGAAAAGTGGTGCGCCCGACTTAGGTCCGCATACTTTTTTATCTTTGAGGTCTCAGCTCGCGAAACGGCAGTCCCCGAGCGAGACGCGCCGGGACCGACAAGAATCGGTCACCGTCGCATCCCACACCAGGGAACGACCCTTATAGAAGGGTATCAAAGTCATACCGTCGGGGCGCTTACCGTCGTCTCTTGAAAGCCCACGTGGTTCCAGGGCGCAGGGAATCTCCGCCCTCCGCAGCGATCTTGCAAGTATTTCATTGAGGGCAGTGTGTTTTGGGCGCCGGCCCGCTGCGTGAGCGCAGGGCAGCCGTGTCTGGCGAGTCGCCCGACGGGCTCGCCACAAGAGCATCTGTGTGGCTCAACCAAATCAGCTCCTAATCTCAGGCCAACGCATATCCGGGTGGATTGGTCATCAAGGCGGGTACCCAGGCAGGCCCTCTGACAGGCAAGTCTATCGGGACCAGGCGATGAAGCTTGAAGTCCAGTCGCTATATCGTCACGAGCCGCCTCGAACATTGCCCGAGCCGCCGGCGGGAGCAGGCGCTGGACATTTTCCGACGTATCGAGGCGGCTACGGCAGGGCCTGCCAAGGAGCAAGCCGAGGGAACACCAAGACCGCCCATGGAGGTGGGGAGAGCCGCCTGGCGCACCTCTCGTAAGTTCAGACCCAAAACCGTCTCGAGGGCCTCTACCAGCTGGTCGTCGAATGGTTGGAGAAGCTGGTTGAATGTACCCGAACAGTCCATAGATCGTATGATATGTACGATGCGACATGCGGAGAATGACGAGCGGAGTAAATAAAGCCCATGGTGGGCTCCGACCAGAGGCAGACGTTCTTGCATCGCCCACAATCTGTCCATCATGGGGTCGAGTAAACTCGACAGTGCAGATGGTAGGAGCGGTGCGCCAAGGAGCGTAACTTCGTGTTCAGACACGACTTTTCCCCCCGGTAGTAACGCAAGTAAGGCACTCAATGTGGGGTCGTCCGGGCCTGTCCCCGGCGCGAACACCTCGCATTTGGCCGTGTTTAACACCAGGCCACTGACTGTCTCAAAGGCAAGAATTCTGCGCACTTCCTCGAGTAAGACCTCCATCGGTCCACCGAGTGTGCCATCGTCGAGGTACCAGGCGTTGAAAGGCACTTGTATTGAGTTGACCAGCTCACGGATACCCCGACTGAATAGAGCCGGCCCCAAGGGTCTCCCTGCTGTATAGCTGATGCCAAGGACAACGTGTGCCCTAAACAACAGGACGGATGGCTCTCTGTATGCGTGATTCACTAAGTTGAAGATTTCCGGTACTGCATCACGAACTGCACGAAGTATATTATGTACAGCTGCCTCCGCCTAGCCTGCTAAGCCAAAACCCAACTGATGCGGGCCAATCTGCTCAATGATAAGATCTTTGGCCTCACGACAGGCTATTTTTGCCGAAGTTCAGCCAAGATGTCCGGGCGCTGGCTCTGTTGCTGCTTGCTGGGGGCCTCGGGCAGCAAAGCCGTCAAATCCTGTGGCAGAAGTCGCACTGTATAAATTGGACCGGCGCCACTGTCAACCAATTCACGAAAACGCGAGAGTTCCGCTTCAGCTTTAAGCACCCGTCTAGCCGACTTCTTGTTCACAATTGTCACAAAGCCGTCGTCACTCGCCGTATCACCGGCACTCCGTGAAACCCCCGCACTGTTAGAAGAGTCCTCCGTGTCTGAGGCAGCTCGGGCCCGTTTGACAGCAGGCTTTTGCGCAAATGAGACACCTGGTGCGGCCCCAGTAGCCGTTGTGTCGTTGTCAGCTGGGCGAGGCTGTTCTATCGGACGAACAGCAGCATCGCCTGCACCACAGACGGGCGCCAACGTCACAGGCGACGTGCAGCGCACGTCGGGCGTAGGTGCATCGGACAACAATTCTAAACGTGACCGAATCGTGCGGCAACCCTCCGCCGCCATGGCAGACAACGCTGTCAGCGCAGCAGACGAGGACGGCGTAGCAGGCGCCAGTTCGAGTGAATACCCGCGCGCAACCGCTGTTCTCGCCGTCCGCACTTATTATTCTCTACCTGTTTCTCGAATAACTTAAGGTGCCAGTGATACATCGCTCTATCTACCTGACGGGGTTACCATCTCGCTATGGTGACAGGGAAACAGCCTTGTATGGGATGGTACGGTTTAATGCACGGCGGCTTTGCCGTATTTATGCCACAGCGCAGTTGAATCTGGCTGAGAAGCAAAGCCCGCAGATTTTGAAAAACGAAGGAAGTATCTTGAGCTATCAAGAAGCTACCACTTCGTACCCATTACACTTGCCCCATCAGCACAGGTACATTAAAAATCCTAAAATATATCGGAAAATACCTGGCCTTAACGTTCATACTTCACAATAATAATTATAATAATAATAATAATATTCATTCTCTTCTAAGATATGGCTCTCTTCTAAGAGCTCTTCGTACTATGGCGTTGAGTTCAGCGTGTCTTGTAAGTGTGCCGGGACTTTTTAGACAGCTTAACGGGTGTAGAACGTCAGAGTCGACAGGTTGGCCGCATGACAGACATGAGAAAGGCTGGCAGACGAGGGCGCTTATTCTTAGGGCTGACACCATGCGGAGGGAGTTTGGGTCCAGCGTGGTGCCAAACTGACGGGAAGGCGGCGCTTGAAGCCAGCCTCCGCTGATGAGATGTTGAGTCGCTAGAAAAACGGCACGCTCTCTTACTGGTGTTAGGCTATTAATTTGATATCATGCGGACTTCTTAGATTTAAAAGCGTCAAGAAGTTTTTGATTCACGTGCTCTCTCAAAGAGCCCTAATCGATTTGAATCCTGATTCTGGTATCTGTCACCATAGTAGCCTTTTTTAAATTCAAGCTTTGCGTCCTCGCCAATGAGTGATTCCGTCAGGGAGCTATATTGATTCAGGGTAGCAGCATAGCACACTGCAGCTAAATCCATAGTTCTTCTTATTTTAAACCTCCGTTGTCAATGGGAAGGCTAGCTCTCTCCCACATGTTTCCCTCTGAGTTAGTGTTTAGTATCTGACTTAAAAGGCCTCTGGTCGACATTCGCGGGACCTCCTAAGACAGCGTCGTGTAGATACCAGACACTAAAAGGGCTCCGTAGGCTTGATACAAGATCAGAAATGCCGAGACAGAACCTCCCTGCTGGATGCCAGTTTGCGACTATATGGTCATATCTGCGTCCCAAGCAAGGATTGAGAAATCTTTATAACCCTGCCATACTATCGTATTGAGTCGCCGAAGTTTTCTCTTCACTGCGTCGAAAATGTTGTCCTTTCTAATGTGTTAAACGCGTTTCGGAAGTCTAGGTTGACTAGTACTTTTGTCGGAACTTCTGATTTCAGAACAGCGCGTAGCGCGTACAGCAGCCTCTGCTCCTCCTCTAATAGCAACACTCATTTGATGGAATGGAACCGCAGCAACAATGGGCCTTATTTCAGAGGGCTGTCAAATTTGCACCGTAGAAGACGGGTTGGCAGAACGATGGCAAAGCCCCATTGAGCACTCTAGCCATAAAAATGCCCAGTTCGTCCAGTAGACGCTCTGGAGATGGTATTGTCTGGCTAAGCATGTGCCGAAGATACCAAGGCCGTAGGCCCTCTAAACCGGCTCCACTTGCAAAAGGGAAAGATCGAATAGTCTAAAAAACAAGAGGTTGTTCAATTCTATCCAGGTCTAGAGTGGCAGATTACTGCAGGGGTCTTACTGTTCTTGACACCCGGGTGAAGTGACTGGATGTTTGCTTTGTAGCTCAGACTCAGTATGTTCATCGTGTGATGCCAATGTGTCTGAGGACAGTAGCGCTCGAGCAGCGAACGAGCTCTTTGCTAATTTCATCTCTGCTTGGCGCACGCTGTGTTGGTCGTTAGTGAAATGAAACCTCTTGCCGGTCGTGCTAGGTATGATCGAATCAGCGAGACTTTGAAGAGTTCGTGACTCTATATCTGCTTCATTACTTTTAATAGTTTTAGTTAGTGTTTTCCCTTGAACTTTTGGCGAGGTAGTGTAAGCATCAATGATGGAAGCATTATAAGATTATTCCAACTTTGCAGATCGTGCTTTTCTATTAAAGTTGCTTAATGCTGTCGTGTATGCTGTGGCACAGATTTCTCTAGCCCCACGGGGTATAATTCTGGCAAGTCTGAAACTTCTGAGAGCATGTGATAAGACTTGTACTAATAATTTCGGGTCAGGTTGAGTATCGGTGTTAGATGTAATGAGTACCTGGTTACTCGGTCTCGGAGTATTATCCGTACAAAAGCTTCAACTAGGAACTAGAGAGTATTTACGTGCTATATGAATATTCAAACCCTTAGTAGTAGCAAACATATGAATGAATGTATTGTTTATTAACTAATATTTAGTTTATGCACATATGTGCTACAGCTCTTCTAAGTAACTTTCATCAGCGATATCGCTTTTGTACACTGTTGGAGATAATACAGGTCACATAATTTTCCGCATAGGTTGCATTCACACTCGGTTAATATCTCATGCGACCCATTTCGTATACATATCTTCATATCAAACCCATGCATTGTAAACCTAGTAACGACATATCTGTTTCTACAACATGGGCATTTTCAGTAGTTTGTAGTCATTGCTCTAAACTCATAAAAACGCCATCCGCAAATGTATACTCCCATTCGGTAAGATTATTTTCAAAGGCCTCCGTTCTCGGTAAAGCATACGTTTCTCTAAGATCCTCCACAAAGAGTGTCGAGGCCAACAGATAGACAAGCTGATTGCGGCTAGTGCTGTGGACGACTAGCACTCTTTTTAGAAAACTGGCTTTAAATTTTTCAAGTACTTCTATATTTGCTTTTGATAGGTGGGGTCATATCACCTGTATCCCGTAGGCAACGGTCGGCGTAATATTCAAATAAAAAAGTTTGAGAACGACATCCAGCAACAACCGATGAGGCTCTGGGATATTATGAAACGGTTAAGTGCCCTTACGAGCTCTTGCTTCGATATGTTTAGTAAAATGTAAACCCTGCGTTGCAAAAATTACTTCAATAAAAGAAAAGTGTTGAACAAAATATATTGGTGCTGAGCTCAAGCGTAATTCATCTTTTCTCTGCGAGCCTACCTCCGCGGCGCAATTTCATTGCTTTAGCTTTCTACGTTTATCACTAAAGCATTTAGGTCAACAAACGTTTGCAGTGAAGCAAGCACAATTGGCAGAATTTCCCGCGGTATTCTCATAAGGCAGCCCAGGTTAGGCTTAACACTTGGCGTTTGCTGTCTTTAAGACATACTTTTAACTTGGTAGGTATCTTCACACATATTAGGGGTGCTATTAATAGTTATTTGTTGTATCTTCACGCGTAGTATGAGTGAAAATCTAATATTTGTGGATAGCGCCATTCTTATTAACGTTTGCTAAGAATATTCAAGTCGATTCTTCCGCAGACAGCCGTGTAAAAAAGTAGCGAGCACGAGCATGTCGGTGGCACAACAGCCGTACCTACAAATGGATTATATTCAATTTGTACAATTTTCAACAGGATTTTTTTGTATTCCAATGTCTTCGGTCGACCAGCCAAGAGCCTAATAGGTGACTGTATAGTACAAAACATTTGGAACTGGACTTTCAATTTGTGAGATAAAATTGTTAAGGACGTTCAAAAAACAGCAAACGATTAGAAAATTATGGTCCGTCTGAACTGCGATTCATGACAGATAAAGCATAAGATAAGCGCCGCTGGATGCGATTATGGACTTTAATGTCGTTTCCTTCTAACTTTCACGACTAACTTGAACTGGCCGCCGTATCAGCGGATGGTATTGTGGTTAGTGAGGTACATCGTGATTTGTCACAAACTAAGAAAGAGGCGTGGCTCGTTCTGGTGGGTTGGCTGGCCGTTATTTTCTTTACCAGGAGTGAAATTGCGGCGATGATCAAACTGAAGTTGATGCTTCAGTGAAAAGCGTTTGGTGCACTGTAGAATGTTTACTAAAAGTCTTCACTGCGCTTCCCTTTTACCTCCATTATCCGCGATGCTCTTGCCATGGCGAATTAGGATAATTCTGCCAAACAGCTTTAAACAATTAAAAAAAGTTCCTCCAAGAAATGTGAAAGTAGACGTCGTCTCCTTTCACAAAAAATATAGGCCGGATATCTTGATTGATGTGCGTTCAGTCTCCTGAAAGAGAAAACCAAATTTGCCTACCAGTTGAATCCTGAATAAAATTACTGTTTTAACTCGTCAACGTGAAAAATTGATCTCTGCTGTTGGGTAAGCCAAGACATTTATTCTGGAATGTTGTCTATGCTGTTAGTGCTTGCAGAGAGAGTAGAGAGGCAAATGACAAACTGAAGCATCTACAAACGCTTGGTTTAATTAAGTACATGCCTGTCACCATGCCTTAAATGCAGCAGAGTGCACAAACGCGTCCGACCAACCTCAAAATATTGTAGTGCTGCCGGTCGCAGCGGCACTTGTCAGTGAAGGTGAACCATAAGACGGATGCGGTAGGTATCGATGCTGGTTCCTTAGTGGCAGGCCACCAAGGTCAGCGGCTTTATTTGGTGCGGCATTGTACATAACTATCTATTACATTCAAGTTCTCACTAGTACGCTCCATTTCCGAGCCGCCTCGTCTGTCGCGTCGTTTGCTATACGGGTGCCCTATAGGAGTGTAACCTACGTCGCCGAGGCTGACGCGTGTTGTTCGTGGAGCGTCTATTCGTAGCCACTCTCGCTGCCGTGAAGCGGCGCAGGCAGCGGCGGCAGCGAGGTCAGCTCTCCACCGGGCGTGGAGGTCGCGCCCTCTGGCGGTCAGTGCGCCATTCGATTGTTTGCCTTTGGAGAAGGCGGATCTCTCTGTTGGCGGGAACAGCTGGCTGGAGAATTGGTGTGGTGTTGTGTACTGTTGTATGTGTGGTGATTCTAATTGTGTGGATGTGTATAGGTGTGACCTGTGTATACTACAATATCACAATTCGTAGGCGCTAGACAGAAAGCGAATAAAGCCAATAAGAAACTTAACAATGCAGACAACTGAACCAATGAACGCTTGGCCGTCACAAGCTAGTTATTTTTGTGGTAACTTTTTGGACACCTTTGCTTAAAAATTCTGAAAACAAAACGATCTAGGCTCACGGTCTACACTTGTAATGAAAGCTAAGATCAAGCCAGCATTTAACCTTTTGCTCTATGCGAGATTTCTGTTCTCGCTGAGCTAGCCTTTATTTTTTCACAGATGCACCGCCCCAGTCAAACTCCCTACCTGACTATGTCCTTAATATAAATTACACAAATAACTATGTGTTTTTCTATAACATGGAAAAATTATATTTACTTTATTGAGTAAGTAAAGAAACAATAGGAGACAATAGAAGTAGTGGTATTTAATTAATGACAAGTCTCCCACTTATGCTACACCTCCTATGTCTCTTCACAAAGTCAGACTAGAGTCAAGCTCAACAGGGTCTTTTTATCCCTGCCGTTCAATTCAAGCCCGTTTCCTTGGCTGTGGTTTCGCTAGACAGTAGATCGGGACAGTGGGAATCTTGGTAATTCATTCATGCTTGTCACTAATAAGATGACGAGGCATTTGGCTAGTTTGTATAACGCATGTTTATTAACATGTTGTTACATCATCAGTACAGTGAGGCAGTACGTGCCATAATTATTTATTTATTAACACCCGGGCTGGGTAAGTGTGTTTATGTTACATCACAGTTTTCCACACAACAATCGATCTAGCGTTTTGCCAGTTCTGCTATGGACCGAACCGCCGGACAAACCGCGGCGTGGTATTTATCACATTTACTCCAGCATTCTTTGCATCGACATTCGCCTTGTGGTTCATGGAAGCCCTCCACGTTGCATAGAACGTAATGAAATCCGTGGGCTGTAAAGGCCGTTGTTAAATGGCGATCTTTCACCCCGCTATCTCTCCACCCAGTGCTTCACATTGCTGCTGTCCCATAAATTCCTATGTCTACCTCGCTAATTTTGGTTCGCCAATTTCGCATATAAACGTCAAAGGCGCACGTCTTCTCCAGATTCCATTGTTTTTGTAGCTTCTCTGTCAGCAGTAGGCCACCTTCCAACACGTGGACCACCCTATTTCTGTATGTATTTGAAAGCGCAAAAACCCTCTTTAGAAAGAAAAACCTTACCCCATCGATTAAACGCAATTCGTCTACTCACACCTTATCCCATATTAGTGAAATGCCATATGTGGCAATGGGCGCTATCTGTATCCCAAAAGGGGCTACTGCTGCACCGACCGAAAGCTTATGTGGACATTTAATTGCCGCGGCTGCGATAGTGGCCTTCCTAACCCTCTCCTGGATGTGTGATCGAAAACTACTGCCCCTTGTTGTTAAGGTGAGCCCTAGGTATGTGAATTTATTTACAAATTTTAATTCCTTTCCCCTGATTTGAAGTACGTCATCCCTGGCCAGACGGCCGCCCCTTCAGAATTTCATGGCTACTGTCTTTTCCCAATTAACCTTTAAGCCCATTCATCAATGAATGTAACTAGCCGATCCATTGCTTGCCTCACTCTGAAAAGGCTACAACTAAAGATTACTACATCATCTGCGTACATTAAAACCTTGGCCCACTCTCGAGTCCAGCCCGTCCTTATCCGTTCGGGGAGCCCACCCAGAAGAACGGAAAACAGTAGTGGACTCAGTCCATTGCCCTGCGCGACACCTGTGGTTTAAATTACCTCCCCCGCAATGCCAACCCCGTTGTCAATCAGCACAGTGTTTTGTTTTAAGAGCTAATAAGCAACCTCAGCATTGCTCCCGGCACTCCCATTTTAGCTAGCTCTTTAACTATCTTATCCCTTGGCGCTATGTCAAACGCCGCTTTTAAATCTACGAACACAGCATACAGGCAATTCTTCGGCCTGGACAGAGTATCTTATATTGCTCCGAGCAGCCCTTCAATTGCTGAGTGAGTTGACCTTCCCTTCCTAAATCCATGCTGTTCCCCTGGTATTACCCCCCTTTCCTCTAAGAAAGACTCCAATCTCCTAGCTATTATTCCTGAAAATATCTTGTATGAGCAGCTCTTTATTGCTATTCCCCTCCAAGCCTCTGGTTCCGTTTCTATACCCTTTTCTTTGGGAATGACAATTAATGTCGCTTCCCTCCAGGCCTGTGGAATCTCCCCAATGTTTAGGCATTCATTAAATAGAGCTTGCCAGCATGGCGCTAGAACTAAGGTATCTTTCATGTGTTCATTCCTTATAAAATAATTTCCGTGCGTTTTCCCCCGTGGTGCTCTGTCGATTGTTTCCATTACTTCCCTAAGAGTGATTGCTCTCACTATCCAAACCCTAGCTTCCTGTCGTTTGATCCCAGGGGCCTTCATATTCTACCACCGTTTTCGGGGTTGTATCCGACCCGGCCAAAATCATCCCAAAAGGTTCGACTAGCCTGCCCGTCTCTACTGAACATTGCCTCCTCCCCTTTCGCCTCAGCCATGTATATGGCCGTACTTCAGCCTCCCTTATTGCTGCCCATTCTTTCTTTTCCCAGTACCTTTGCTTTTCTTCTTTATAAGATGCGTTAACCAATCGTTTAACCAACAAGGCCAACGGCCGCATAACCGGAACGATTTTTACGTATTCCCGCGTCAACCTATTGGCCTGCCTGGCCATCCTACACCGCTCACTAAACCAAGGTCTTTCGCTTCTCTTCTGCACCGGTAGTATCGCAGAATTTAATAACCCTACCAGGCTGCGTTCGTAGCAATCTATGTGTATCGCCTCTGGCACCGGAAATACTTTGTTAAGCCCCTGTAATAGAGTATTAACGTTAAGCCTTCTTCCTGAGCATTCCCCCTTCCCCGTTCTTGAAGAGTCCCCTTAATTTTCACCCAGATGCCCATCGGTATATGCTTTCTAAGTCCCGCCCCTTCCTGTAATGGATTGTTTTCCCCCTGCAAACGTTATGTCCCTTCTATCCATATCTGTTGCAAATAGGTCAATGACTGACGAACCAGAGTGGCATTCATATGTAAACACATTCGCGCTGTTGACTACCCAGCAGCAGATTTCATCCAGTACGTTTAGCAACGCTACCGTTCTTTCCAAATTAATTCTGTTTAATCTCGCATTAAAGTCCCTCCTATAATTATTGGAGCCTTTCTCGGTAACGCTTCTATACCCAGCAAGAGGCGCTCAATCATCGTTTCCGTTGACTCCGTCCCCGTCGGTTGCACATAGGTGGCCATTATTTCTAGTTTGGGTGAAGCTACTGCAATCAGATTTTCTGCTACTATTTTTACGCTCATTTCTCCTACCAATGGTCTAACAAAATCTGATAATCCCCCGTTTGGCCTACCCGGACCCTCTCTACAAGACGCCAGTGCATGGTACCCATAGAATCCCCGTATATCAAACTGCTCTCGCGCTCAGGTCTCCGCCAAAATAAGAATGTCTATCCCTCTGTATGCGTCGTCCCCTGGCAGATCTAACACCCCCTTCCCCTCGCAGTTCCACATTACTATCTGAATACGCGCACCCACTACTGGATTTTGCTGGTTCTGCCGGTTTTCGTACGCAAGGGGCCTGTTCACCGTTGTCTTCAGATGTCAGGTCGACTTAAAGCATGGGGAAGACGTCGTTGCACGATCTGCGCTTCTGTCCTGTCGTGTAGGTCTGGCGGTATCAGCGTCATTGGTCGTGGGTTGCAGTAAAGGCGAGGCGGCTGACGGGGCGCCCATCAGCCCTCCCAGAATGCTCGGGATAACTTCCTGAATGGTCCTAGCCACTGTTTGCGCGATGATATCTTTCAACATCGGCATAATCTTTAAAATCACCTGTTGCACTATATCCTCCACTTTCAGCAGCGGCACGTGCTGCTCACTCAAATTATTTTCGACGGTTGCAGGTGGAGCACTTGTTAGTGCTGGATCCTTCGGTGGTTCGGGTCTTTGAGGTTTGAATGTTGCCTCGTTGGCTTTGATCCCATTTTTTACTACCGAGGACCAAATGCGCCTTGAGAAGTTATCAGATGCCTGTATGTGGCCCACAGTTGTACAGAGTGGTACTAACGGGGCATCCAAGCGCTTCCCAATGCTATTTTGAGACGATTTTTGTAATAATTCCATGCGCTTTAGTCTATGTGGACATGAGCCCCAGGTGGCTTCGTGTTCTTCAAAACACGAGCTGCACCGAGCCTGGGCTTTGCAATCCTTTCTCAGGTGCTCCGTAGAGCCACACTTTCTGCATCTCGGATTAAGAAGTTTACAGTTGGCTGCAAAATGATCCATGCTGTAACACTTAAAACATTGCATGGGTTCCCGATATAAGACGACTCCGTGCCGTTTCAACCCTAACCGAACCTCAGCTGGAAAATTTCCGCCTGCGAATGTCAAAATAACCTGTTTGGAGGTCGATACTATATTCGTCTTCGGGTCTTTGGATTTCACCCGTATTGCTTCGGAGACCCCACAAGGCTGTAGAGCAGCCAAGATTGTAGCTTCCGATATTGAGGGATGCACACCGGAGATTTTACCCTTCACTGTGGATCGGCCTCCACTGATCCTCGCGGATACCTTTACGTTGGCTAACTCCTGAAGCGATAGTAGCGTGGCTCTATCTTCTTCAGCCTCAACCACGATTAGGAGCTCTCGTGACATGCTTAGCGATAAAGTCACATACATCGTTGAAACGTAGCTCCAAGGAGTTGTCGTCCGTTAAAAATATTACTCCCCTTTTCTTTTCTACTACCACCTTTGGCGCACGAGCTTGCCTAGACCGGCTCACCGTGATAAACTCCGATTCGTCCGGAGCGTCTTCACCGTCACCGCCGTCCTCTGTAGGCTCGCTTGTGACTCCCACGGTCCCTGAGTGAGCCACTGCCTGTGATAAACGCATATCTTTGCTGCGAGTGTCTTCCACAGGACTTGATGCAACGCGCTTCCCGCATCCCGCCTTTGGACAGTGGGCCGGACCGCCCGAATCGTTAGTTGGTGCCATAATAATATAGGGCGAATAAAAAACGAACGAACGTTCGAACTGTGCGGTCGTGTTTTAGCGTGCTCCCGAAACTCACTCAGTGGGCGCATGCCAACGGTGTTAGTTAGGAGCTTGCTAGGTGTCGTTCGTCTCGTCTCGACCCCGCGCATCGCCTGATACGGATGTCTTTCGGTATTTCTGCGCGCCGGCGCCGATCGGATCACCCGTTCTGAATGTATGGTGAGGAGATCTGAGTGCACTTACGCACGACTTCTTCAAGTGTCAGTGTTGACAGTCTCATCATTGACAGTTTTCCGTCGTTTAAGAGTTTCTTCTACCTTGTAGCTGGTCGAACCGGTTCGAAAAATGATAAACGACGGGATGGTTGGTGAGGGATCTCGCGATGCACAAAATCAACAAAAACAATCCCAGCTGGCCGGCAGCTCGGGAATTGCGTTAGCTACTACTAATCGCAAACGCACAACGTCTCCAACACAACATCCGCGCGCAAAAGACAGTCGATTGTGTGATACTAGAACCTGCTCGAGGTGCGATGAGGAGATCCAAGGTGGTCTCATCCTTTGCTGCTCCAAGTGCAGAAGAGTGTTCCACACAGCTTGTTGGGTCAGTGAGGAAGAAGACCCGTCAGCTGGTCCCGCGGCCATCTGGCGGTGCAGAGTGTGCAGTGTCCCAACGGCTGATTGGACGATGGAGCGCTTCATGAAATGTTTGGACGCCTGTTCACTCGACACGGAGGCTATGGGATGTGTGTCGTTTCTCTTCCACCGCGTACTAGCGCTCGAGGCAGAGGTGGCCAAATTAGATCAGAGACGCGAGGCTACCGGGACAACAGGAACGGACGTAGAGATGACAGGTGGCTCTGTTAAAGCTGCCAGAGCCAAAATCCAGCGCCCTCCAATGAAAACGGTATTGGTAGTTGGTGACAGTGTAGTGGAGTCATTACGACCAGCGCTAAGGGAACTGTTTCCCAAAAAGACGTCTATAGCAGTCCGCTCAGCAAAAGGAATGGACGCGAAGAGCATCGTTGAAGAAGCTAAGAAATATATCAGCAGGACGGATGGTCCGGTGGCCGTCTTTATTCAGGCCGGCTATCATGAGTGCATGGAGTTCGAGAAAGACACCTACATTGAGACGGTGGAAAGTTTTGGCGCAAAGCTGAAAGCGAGTAGACCCGAGTCAGAACTTCATGTGCTGTCCGTCCCGCTTTTCTCGGCAGAATGCAAGGCCGGGAATGATGCTATCTCTTCAAAGGCGGCTAAGGAAGATACACCCTTTTTTGCACTGCCGTTGACTGTGATACAACGACAAGTTGTTGAAAGCGGTCGGTACTCCTACAAGGGAGACGTTTCCATGAAAATCGCGGCAATCCTGGCACGAAGGATAAAAGCTTTTTTAGTAATAAAGCCGCTGAAACTGAAAAAGGTACTGACGTCCGAACCGGAGAATGCAACATTCAAGAGACCTCCGGGGACCAGCGGGCTACAGGCGCATCAGCACCCGGACAAAGCGGCCCACCCTCCCAGTGCGTCTCTCGCGAAACCGCCACCTACGCCTCGCCGCCGCTCTTCAACCCGTGCTCGGGCCACTCATCACAAACCGCGTCCCGTCGACAGAACTTCATCCGGTCAGAAGGAATGGTTTCCAGCTACACTCTCGTCTCTGGAAGCAGTACTGAAGCAAGTACTCGCGAACGTGCAGTCGCAACGGACTTCGCAGCACATCGATCCGCACTCCAGCAGAACTCACGGTCGTCCACAGAGCAGAGGTTGGACCCAGGGCCGTCGGTTCGACTGAGAATTGGCGCAGACCGCGGAGAGTTGCTTGACAAGATAACCATCGTGCAATGGAATGTAGAAGGCGCTTCGCGGGCACTATCTTTACTGCCACAATCTGCACTTTCAGGCATTGATGCCGTCGTTCTTACGGAGACCTGGGAAACAAAGCAATTTGAATTACCGGGTTTCTACGCATTCCACTGCTTGGCTCGGCCTTCCTCAGGGCGAGGTCGACCGAGCGGCGGGGTATCGGTGCTGTACAACCAGAAGCTTGGGGATGTCAAAGTAGTACTTGCAGAGGACGATTTGTTGGTACTGAACGGCAGCAGATGTAGTATCATAGCCGCTTATGTTCGTCCCTCACCCAGTGAGAATACGACGGTTCTGATTGACAAGATCACTCGCGCAATGCATGCCCTTCCTTCTCTGTCCACTCCACTCATCCTGGCCGGTGATCTAAACACACGCATCGACAAGCCGGATGAACTACGTACACGCACTCTGCTCGCGCTGCTCGGGGACTTCGGATGTCGTCTACTCTCCGATAGCAGCATCTCCACGTTCGAAGGTTTCATGGGGCGGTCGGTAATCGACATATTTCCGGTAATCGACATATGGACATACAAATGTCCAACCGGAAAGATCTCTTTACATTGGCAAGAATAATGCACTATGCGAAGGCAGCTCTCTAAGATGGCACGTTCCAGTGGGAATCGAGTTGCTTCTCACGCGAGAGGCAGCTCCACCCGGAAGAAACGTTGGTCTTCCTAAGGCGCTGGACCCGACCAAATTAGGCCCCAAGCTGGCAGCCTTGTTTCCTGTTCCTCGCGATCCAGATATCGATTCTTACGCCTGCACTTTAACCGACGTCCTGAAATCGTCAGTGGCAGAGGTGAGGCCGCGACGCCAGCGCCCGTGGTTTAATGCGACATGTAAGATGGCCTCCACCGCATTACAACTGACTCGCGAACTGGCGCGACGGCATCCAGCATTGAGACCTCTTTTCATCCTTGTAAGAAGCCGGTACCGTCGAATACTCGAATCAGCCCGTCAGCAGCACCTTGCAAGAGAAGAGGACAAGTTAGTAATAAGGGCATCGAAGGAGCCGTACAGATGGCTGACGCGAGACAGGCCGACGGCATGCCCTATCAGCTCTGATGTGCTAATAGAGCACTTTAGAGGGATGTACGCGACGACGGATACCATCCCTCGAGAGGTCCCATTTTATGCCTGTGTATGGGACGAGGAAACGACCGCTATGCGTGAGGCTTTAGGCGCCGAGTTTTCAGTGTTTGAGGTTCTGCGTGCGCTGGAATATCTTCAGTCGAACAAGGCGGCTGGGCCGGACCTGCGGCCGACATGTTTCCTTATTGGACAAGTCTGTTCAACGCCTGCCTACGACATGGACGTCTGCCAGCATGCTGGAGCAATGCTCTCCTTAGCATCATCCCGAAGAACAAAGGCAGCCCTCTTGACGCATCCTCATGGCGGGCTATCGCGAAAAAGAGCTGCTACAAACTGCTGGCTCTCCTCATCACTCGGCGGTTGACAAGGTACCTGGAGGCTTGCTCCTGTATCCCGCCTGAGCAGCATGGATTTCGTGCAGGTCACTCCACCATGACCGCGTGTGAGATCTTGCTTCAAGAGGTGCATCAGGCGATCCGGAGGCCAAAACAAGCACTATATGCGGTATTTGTGGATTTTAAATCTGCGTTCGATATGGCGCCACGTGACAAGATTTTAATCAAACTTACTCAGTGCGGGGTTCCTGAAAACATGCTACTGCTGATTAAGGCCATACTGCAGGCAAATTCAGTGAGCATAGACGGGTGTAGCACAGGGTGACAATCTAAGCCCGCTACTCTTCTCCCTATTACTGAGCGATTTGCCACGACGCGTTCAAGACCAGTCGGGACACGTGAAAACTCTGCTATATGCCGATGATCTTGTGATTTTTGGGAGAAGTCGGTTTCACGTTCAGCAGGCGCTGGCAAGGCTGTCGGGGTATGTAGAAGAGGCTGGCCTATTGATTAATATGGGCAAGACAGAAGCCATCAAATTCCGACGCGGCGGTCGTCTTGCGGCTTCTGATGCTCTGCATATACACAGGACATCCCTGAAATATGTAAACAGCTTCAAATATCTAGGGGTGATACTCCCTACAAACGGTCGGTCCTTCGTGGAGCACATTACGGACAGAGCGCGCCGATCCCTGGTTGCAAGTGTTAGTATACGAACACCTTCGAGACTATCCCTACAAACGACGTTAGCTTTGTTCAACATGACGGTAGCGCCAGTCGCCTCCTACGGAATACAGGTCATCTGGGATTATCTCTCGTCGACGCAACTCGAAACACTCGAGCGGATTAAGCCTGCATTCCTGAAGCGAGCTCTAGGTCTGCATCGCACATCGCTAAACAGATACGTGTATCTGCTATGTGACACGCCGTTGCTTATAGAGGACCTAAAGCGTAGATTCAAACTCCCTTCCACTCCGGCCTACGCGCAATTTATCAGCTCTTGGGAGGGGAAAATGGCGGAGATCGATCCTGATTTCTATAGCACGGGTGCGATTACCTCTGAAACATGGAAACAGGCCGGACGAACGAACCGACACGTTCTCACGCGCTTTGCTGTTCATGGCTTTCATCACGTTTTATGCGGGACAGGGGGGTTTCATGCACCTGCAGATACATGTGCCTGTATAAGATGTAATGAAAGATGCCCCAGGTACCACGCGGCATCGTGTGCGGCGGTACCGTCGTTGAATAGCCTATCAGATGCGACTCGGCACAGACAAGGTGCGGACGCGCAGGAGGTTAGCTTTAACCACTTTTAATATTTGTATAATTATTTGAAACGTTCATACAAGACAATTGTATTTTTAAAGACACAAATAAAATAATGTAGCATTCTGGATAATAATAATATAGGGCAAAATCTTAAGAGCCGGATCCACGATACCCTTCACTTTAGCTGCGCCGGGTTGCCCCAAGTCTTTTCCAGGCCTTGTAGTCTTGGTGGCTTTGGAATACCTGGAGGCTTCCCTGAACCACCAGGACAGTTAGGTCTACGATGTCCCTTTTCCGGAGTCCCAGCCTTAGCAGGTCCTCAGCGGATTGCGGCTCCCATACTCCACCTAAAGAGATAGTGATGGAGCCGAAGCGCCGAGGCTCATCCTGGTCCGGCAGGGAGCTTTGTACTTGCGGGACATCATATTTCTTTATCTTGTCCTGGCGGGCGCGTTGAAGGTTCCGGTAAGTGCCGCAGATATCGGTGTCTAGCACCCAAACATCTGATGGTGTTGTGATCACAAGGTCTGGGCGGAGAGCAGGACAGTCGGCGGCCCTGAAGCTACGCTCCTGGCCTACCGAGTATCTCAAGCGTTGAAAGAGTCTGACCACCTTGCAATTGATGTCACCATGACGCTTTAATAGGCAAATACGAATGGGGGCAAAGCTAAATAGCGTGGTTCAGTGTCTCCACCGCATTGCACCCGTGCCGGCATATTTATTAAACCCAGGCCGACCGTGGGCCATACGGGCACGCGTTGAAAGTGCGTTAATTCGGAGTTTGATTAGATGGATAAACTCCTTACCCGAGAGGTAGGGCATACCTTTGATCCAATTGTGGGTATAGGGGGTTTTGTCTGTGTTCGGCGTTCTGTGTGCGTCTTCATACCTTACAGACGCACATAAAACGCCGAACACCCACGTGTTGTGATTGTTGTAGGTTGGTGAGACGGGAAAGACGGAGCCTAGGTGTAAGAGATCGAAGGGAAGGTATGTCTAGGCCTCCGTGTAAGATGTGTGCATGTATGAATGAACTGGGTACCTGGGGAATGAATTGTCTAGCTTCAGCCAGTCGCGTCTGACGGTGCGCCGGATCAACCTATTGAGTGTTTCTAATCTGATGCTGAATGGACGAGGTCCAGATATTAATATATCTAGGAGTTTGGGGATGAGATAGTCCTTAAGTAGCATTAGCCTCTGGGGCGTTGGTTATTTTATTGAGATAGAAGTGAGTAGCACCTTCGTGGAGTCGATACGGCCGTTATGGTCGAAGTCAACCCCAAGATACTTCCGTCGGGAGCATGTACTTTTTGCAGGTATAATAGACTCTCCAACGGAGAATTCAGTTATATAAGGAATTTTGCTCAGACGATCTTTACCATTTTACAGGTGGGAGAACGTGAAACTTTTGAGTACTATTAATTTTAAGGCCTCTAACAACTAGCAGAGGATGTGCTGTATTAAGGAGTTGTTGGAGAGTGGGAGCAAAAAGACTGAAGTCGTCTGCAAAAGCAAGCCCTATCAGACGGTCCTCATTCTGGAGTTGGTATTCAATATCTAGTCTCGAATAACATTGTCCAGCGATAAGAGAGTTACTCCCGCCGATTACCCGCGTCTCAAAGAATCTCTTTACTTTGCCAGAAATCACATTGTGTCATAATGCTTTGTTTTAATTAGACAGTCGGATTCCCTTAGTTCGTACTAGTTCTGAAGTAGTTTATAGTTTCCAGTCATTCATTTCATTTATTTCCACACCATGTTATGTAAAACAATACCTAATCTATACCTACATACAAGCAAACACGTTGGCAACAAATAAGCCGTAACACACATATTTACAGCGGTAAGTTACCAGAAGCATTCACCAATCGTGGTAACGAGATTAAATATATACAGTGAGTGGCGTGATACTTTGAACATGGATTGCTACAATTTTTACAAACACAAGATTCATTCGCCTCATGGAATCCCACTGTGCGACACACGACGTGGTGATACCCGTGCACTGCAAATCGCGTAACAATACGGCGGTTAGTCCTACCTACATCGTTCCATGAATCTGATGTCATTGCCCCAACTGTGTAAAATTCTGGATCAATGTCTGCCATTTTAACTTAGTATTCACTGATGAAACGATAGTATCCCGGTGTCGCAGGGAGATTTAGTCGCCTCTTCAGGTTCTCTACGAACAGCGGGGTATCTGCCAGCAAGTACACGAGTCTATTCCGAGCTGAGCTGTGCACCCTAAGCACTCGCTTCAGAAACGCGAATTTAACTCCATTAAGGGTTGTCAGGTTAGCCGGCGTTTATGCCGTACGAAGCAATTGGTGCGATCTTCAAGTCGAAGAGCGCAATCGCGGTGCGCACGGACATAGTTTCCAGTCATATCAGAATAAACCGAATCAGCTAACAATGTCCACAAGCACAACTTGGGTCATCATCCAGACGGGTACGAAGCTCATCCGGCGACAACACTGTCATAAATACTTCTACTATCAACCTGATTGGATGATACTGTGGTTAAAGACACGGGTAAGTTTATAATCGTGGCAATGTGTAGTAGTAAGAGTTATCAGTACCGCAGATTTGACTAAAGACTTTACAGAACTTCCAAGCAATCAATTAGTTAAACGTACTTTGTATCATCTCCAGTAACATCTGCCCTCATCGATGTTTTCCATTACTACGGTCTCTGGATGTGTAGAAACCCGCAAACTGTCACATTTTTTGTAGACTTGCGTAAACCTATGCCGAACGGCTCGCGAGCTTAAACAAGCTGAACACACCCAGCGTCTGCAATTCAATGCAGGAGTCTCCTCAGGCAAAAAACAACAACGATTTTTTAAGGCCACTAAGTCTATGGCAAGCAACTGCCACTTCATGCGCCTTCTCAGAACTTTTGGTAAAAAGGCAGCCGATAGATGGACCGGAGATAAGAGATCGTCGAACTTCTTCACGTAATCTGAACCTCGACATCCTGCGAATATAGTTACTATCTCCTCACCTCAGGAGGAGGATGTTAACAAAAATGTATATATATGTCGTTTACGAGAACTTGAGCATTGTGAAATTTAGGCTCATGAATAAACATTAAACAAAAACATATTTACGAGAACTTGAGCATTGTGAAATTTAGGCTCATGAATGAACATTGAAAAAGATCACGTCATTCTAAGGAGGTGGGGGATGACGAAATGATTAGAAAGAATCACGAAGCCCCGATTACTAGCAGCCAATCCAGTCCGATCAAGAGGTTGCCCCAATTGCTAGTGCAAAATCAGAATAATCTGGAAAGACCGAAACCAAGCGCGCTTTAGAAAACTGAATTGAATAAATTATATATAATTGCCCATACATCGTCTTATATGTCGGCGTACGAGTAAACTAACTATTGTTTTTATTTAGGTAACTGCCGTCTTATATGTTGGCACACGAGTAAACTGACTATTGTTCTTTTCTAGGTAACTGTTTGGAAAAAGTAGTAATGTTATTATTACTTATTTTGACAAAATAAAGGTGCATTTGAACTGAACTTTATATATATATATATATATATATATTTAAATATATTCGAAACTTGTCGTCTGCTATCGTGATGTTCGAATGTGCAAAGTGTTCGCTCCCGTTGAAAACAGGAGAACAACTGGTTATTTGTAACCAAGGCTGTTCTACTGTGTTTCACGGGCCTAAACCCCGTGCCCCCCAAGAACACACAGTTCGTGTCGTGCGGGTCCTGTGAATTAGAGGAACCCAATTTGTCCTTATGAAGAAACGTTTGTGTGTGCTACAGTGGAACTTAGTGAAGCTGTGGGCATCACACACGGAGCTCCAGCGAAAAGTCGGCAGCAATGAAGCAACTTGCGCACCCCGAAACCATCGAGGGGTGTTTAAACTCCACGTTAAAAGAAAAGGTTAGCGTGAAAGAAACGGACGGAACACGGAAAGCGCGGAAGAACAAGAAGTCACGGTTGACGGAGGGCGGAGATGTGCTTGTATCAACAAAGCCGATCTAAAAGCCAGTCTCTGCGGCGCCAGGCTCAGTGCTACAGCAGCTGGGCTTAACAGCAGCGGTAGCAGTAGCGGCGGCAACAACAACACCGCCACTACCCTCGAATCAAATGAGCCGATGGATGACAATACGCCAACGGCAAGAGAAGCGGCAGCGGCCGCAACGTAGCCAACGAAGACAGCCGCGAAGACGAGAAAAGACAAGGAAGACAACAATGGTTTTGTCACCGTCCAACGGAGGAGAAGCGGCAAAACAAAGCATCGTATGCAGAAAAACAGATAGCGGGCGGTATTGACAATCTTGGTCTCCTGGTCGTCTAGGATTAGTTTCAAGAAGGTGCACTTCCTTGGCCCGATTAGGAGGATGTTCTCGCTTTTATTCGGCGCCAGAGTCAGGCCAACCCCCTTCATCCAGCCAGCGATCTCAGCCAGGGCGTCATTGGCTCTCAGTTCTAGTTGCTGGGGTGAGCGGGCCTAGACTACCACTACGGGGTCGTCCGCATATTTTAACAGTTCAGTGCCTTCTAGGAGGTCGTCTAAACGGAAGACGTCATCGTACGCCAAGTTCTATAGAAGGGGTCCGAGGATCGAGCCCTGGGGAACCCCGGCCGTCATGTCGAACTCGAATCCCTCACTGACTATGCGCCTCTCACTCAGGTAGGACGAGCTTGCCTGGCGCAGGTAGGGCGGGACTTCCTTCTTGAGTAGTGTGTCCAAGATTACTTTCCAGGGCAGGCTGTTGAATGTGTTTTTAACGTCCAGCAAAACAACTAGTAGCAAGCCTCTAGTACGAGGCGGGGATTGGCGCAGAGCTTCCGCTTTAGTAACCACCTGTTCTATCACTGATAGGACTGATCGGCCCTTCCGGAATCCATATTGTGTTGGCGAGAGAAAGCCGTGCTCATCTGCAAGGCACCGCACGCGGGACTCTATTATTGATTCTATGCCTTTGGCTAGCGTGCTAACCAGGCAGATTGGCCTATAGGAGTCAATCCCTTTCGGGATGAGCACCAGATCCGCTTTCTTCCAAGCCATGGGGAGGGAGCTGCTGCGGAGTATTCGGGTGGCTACAGTGGCCACTACGTCAGGAAACTACTTAAAGAGTACTTTCGTGGCCGAGACCGGAATGCCATTAGGGCCTGGTGCCTTACCGGCCTTCAATCTTTCCCCCGCAGCGAGTACCTCTGCCGGGGTTACCTCTGGGATGTAATCCTCGACCGTTACTACTTCATACCATGTACGGTCGAATGGAGGATGTTGAGGGAAAAAGCTTGTTAATTAATCGGACACGTTCACCAGGGAAAATATTTTCCTTTTTTGATTCCTGGTACATCACGTATCAGCTTGTAGGGCCGACCCCATGGGACCTCCTTTAGCTCTGATAAGAACTCCCTCTAGCAGCGATTATTACTCTTCGCTGTAGCTTTGCGTAGAGAAGCCCTGGGGCGCTTAAAATCACAATAAAGTTATACGACGCAAGCCTCATCTATGTTGTTGCGCCTTGCCCTGGTGGCTTTTCTTCTGGCCCAGATGCAGCGTCTATGGGCTAACGCAATTTCCTGGTTCCACCAGTATTATGGTAAGGCAAACCGGTAGCGCATAGAGTGTCTGCGGTCTTTAAACGGCTCGCTACAGACCACTTGCAGCATTTTTTGTTAAAATCGGAGAGGGTGTTAAGGTGGTTGTTTCGCTGACGTCATTCTTATCAGTAGTGGTCGCTAAGAGTTTCTTCGTCAAGCAGGACGGTCCAGTTTAAAACGTTAAAAGCATGCTCGCGTTTGCAGATTGTCAGGTCTATGTGCGATTCTATTCCTCGGCGATGGAAGGAAGGATTCGAGCCCTTGATCAGGACAACTATGCCCCCGCCGCTAGCCATTCTAGCAGCACTGTACCTCTTCTGTTAGTGTTGGTAGACCCCCAAGTAAATGAAGCAGCATTAGAATCTCCAGAATCTCCAGTCTTGTAGCATTCCTACGAGGTCCTCGAGGTATCCGTTGGGGCTGCTATAACTTGATTAAAAGTGGCCAATCCCGTCTATGTCAATCTAGGAGAAAGATAAAGCCGCCCCTCTGCCCGTTTCTCGGTAGCAGTTTAAATTGTTTTGAATTATACACGTGTTTCGACGGTCGTCCACCACCCATGTTGATAGGTTTCTTTCGGCCAGTTTAACATTTGACTCACTTATAAGAGAGACAGCCGCTCCTCTTCTCGTCGCAATCTCGTCTTGCTTTAGATGGGATGCCTTTAATTACTTTAAGTTGCGTCATTGGAGTTTTGAGACTTAGCAGCCCGTTGGTCCACTGGCGGTGACCGTATAGTCCTCTTTTGCGGGGGTTGTCTAAAACCATCGTCATCTTCAGCAGGCGCGTTTACTGTGTGATTTGGATTATTTTTGGCGTTGTTCAGTGGGAATTTCGGGTGGGCAGTCGGGTCTCCGAGAGCTGCGACGGTAACCCGAGGCGCACAGACTAGGCCCGGGCCGCTTCGTACGCGCCTGGCCTCTGTTATTTGAGATCGGTAGTTTGGACATGCGGAGGAGTTGGCAGCGTGTCCGGCAACTCCACAGTTATAGCACGAGGGGTCCTTTGTGCATCCATTTAAGACGCGACGTGACCCAGTTCGCCGCATTTGTGGCAGCGTTTGGTTGCCACCAACTCAAACGGGCATGTCCGTGCCTAGTGCCCAACTCTTTGGCATCTCTGGCATGTAGGCACATTAACCCGCTCGAAATTAGGCAAGACGCCCAACCAATTTGGGCTTTTCTTGTCTCCGCCAGCTTCGCGGCGTCAGTGTGGTTTAGCCGAACCACGGCCGACCACCGGTCATGGAACCCCTTTTGAGGCTTCTCAACCACAAGCGGGGCAGCACTGCCTATAATCTGCCTTAGCGCGTGCTCAAAATCTTGCGTCGTTCCTTGAAGCAAGTATCTTATTATAAACCTGCGCAGTGTTGATATATCCGGGGAGGCCTGTGCACCCCCCTTGGTCGTAAGGGCCTCTAAGAACAACTCGGTGGCACTTTTTGCGGTTTCTGCAACTGTCAATCGCATGTCACCGCTAGCTAAGCGTTGGATCCTTGTAACTTTGATGTTGTATTCTGTCGGGTCGACCGTGCTGCCGAGACGCTTGAGCGTGTCAGCGTAGGAGACACCTTTCTCCCTTTGAAAAAGAATCGAGGTGCCGCTTGGTGCCCTCATGGCTCTTCTTGCCTGTTGAGTTGTGTCTCTTTTCTTGTTTCTCCCTTGGGTGACCGCAATCTGAACGTTGCGCTTTCGTGCAATTAATTCAAGGAGCTTATTGACCGCCTTTGCTTCTCCCTGACTCGTCATGTAGCAAAGGATAGGCTCCGTCTCGTGCAGCGCTTCGTATTTTTCTTGGATTTTTATTGCCATTGCGGCCGCTTTCTTAATCATAACGCCATCATCACACAGCGTAGAGTCCTTTGGCAGAGGGATCGCCACTAACGCACGTGCAGTGGGCAGCCCATCGTCACCCGTCTCTTGAATTATTCGCGAAAGCACCATACCGATCTTTTTCCCCTGTTCCCCGGCTATTTCTTGGAACTGGTTTGCCACATTTCTCCAAGTGACGGAGCCGGCCGAGTCCCGGGCAATAAGGACCCGAAGAGGACTCTCCCTAAGAATGCTCGCTTTGAGCTAGAAGACGTTGTTGTACGCACCATCTGGCAATTCTCTCGACAAGAGGTCTTTTAGGTCATCTGCAGTTTCACAGCGCGCAATCAAGTTGTTTATGACTGTTATCGTCTTGTCTCGTCTGCTCATGCGTGCGGATGTGTAGACTGTTCGATCCGTAGCCTCACGGCAAAAAACACGTTTAATCAACCTAAGTGTCCGTTTTGTAGCAGAGTGCAACCTCTAGCATCAGTGTCTGTCTTGTTCATAACTGTTTGGTGTGTTTGTTCGAGCTCTACGCGTGGATTTTGATCTGTTTTAGTACCTTCATATCATTTTACTGTGACTTCTACTGTGCCAACCGCTGATCTCATCTACACGTTTTTCGAAGTTATTCTACAATAAGTGAGAGAAACACCAAAAGCGGCAATAGCTCTGTCGATGCTGGCTGCAACAGCCAGCTTAGATCATCATCATCATCGCCGGCCAACAACGGCATGGACAACAACGGCCCGGACGGCGGCAACAACAACAGTAATGGCGGTCTCCAGGGCGCAACAGCTGTTACCAACACCAGCTTTGCTGAGGACTCTCTCCAGCTGGAGATCAACCAAACGCTGTCACAAGTTATCAGCGGCCGCAATATCAATGCCCCGGTCACCATCAGTGACACAGTTTCTCTTCTGGCCTCAATGGCACAACTTATTTTGCGTGGTGTTAACAATGAGATAGCGCCATTAGTCAATCTTGTGACACAAGTTGATCAGAGGGTCGACGTCATCGAGAAGTCGGTGTCGTCGCTCGAGCAGAGAGTCAGTGCTAACGAAGAAAATATGCGTGTATTTGTCAAGTCGTTCAACCGCCGAAACCGTATCCGTGTACTTAACAAGTCGCTCGTACATGGCCTTAAGGAAGAAAAAAAAAAAACATGTGCTACTTTGAGAATCAAAGTGATTGGTGTCCTTAAATCTCTCCTGCCCTCTCTTGTTGACACCAGTGTCAACAATGTTTATCGAATTGGCGATGCCCGGCCTGACGGACTGTGTCGGCCGGTAGTTGTTTGCTTGGCTGACCGCGAACTAAAGGAGGAGCTTGTGTCAAAATCTGCCGAGCGTTATAAGAGCACCCGGCAGAAGGGTCCCTGTATCACGCATTTCTCCCCAGATCTCCTTATCTGTACCACTGACGCCGACGGCGTTATGAGAGTGACCGAACGCGCGACTAAACGTAAAGGTTCGCCGCTAAAAGAGGATGAAAATCGTAGCCGTCAATTACGTGTGCGGCCTGTGACTGTTGGCGGCGGAAGCAGCAGCAGCAGCGATAGGAACGGCAGAACTGGCGGTAGCAGAGGCGGAATCGGCAGTTCCTCCAGGCGGTGCAAACAGCGGCAACAACAACAATGGAGGTGATGTGAACGATAACAGAAACAACAACATAACTCAGTTTGAAGGCAAAGGCAACAACAACGGCCACCGAGGCGGCGGCAACGCCCGCATTAACAACAACGGGAAGGATGGAGATGATGTGGACTAACGCCGTTACTCAACATCCGAATGGCTATATCAATTAGTTATTTGAGCTTAAATTCTCCTTTTTTTATCATCAATTTCACGTGTTTTTCTTTATGCTGTGGGGCTACCCCCTTTCCAGTGATCTTTACTACCTCTCACACACAAGTGCCTAGATAAATTATTATTATTATTATTATTATTATTATTATTATTATTATTATTATTTTGTATGGATCGGATTAATCCGACTGGTTGCCTAGATGGGGATACGCTGGCAAATGGAAACTGCTACACACTTAATGTCGATGACATCACGGCCTCCTTCTCCCATTTCACCCTTTTACATTTAAACGCTCGTGATGTTAAGGCTTTTGGCGGAGGACGTTTCCATGCAATTATTAGCCTTGTTGAGAGGCTCAATTACCCGGACTTCGTTTGCATATCTGAATCCTGGCTTCGCCCCCACGAGGAGCGTCTATACGATATTGAAGGTTACAGGCGTTTTGCTTCTTCGCGTGTTTCTAGGAATGGCGGTGGTGTTGTTCTATATGTGTCCGATTCTATTGAGGTAGTTGATGTCAATATTTTTTCTTCTCCGGATGAAGCTATTCAGGCGGTCCATGTCGTGGCTTGTCGGCGCGGACATAACATCTCACTTGTGTCTGTTTATGCGAATAATCGTTCTCAGGCTAACAATCTCATACACATGCTTGGTAAGCTGCTTGGCCCACCTGATGGCGGTCTCAGAGTTGTTGGGGGTGACACCAACCAGGACACTTTAAATGGTAATTCAAGTGATTATATTTCTGATCTTGCCTCACTCGGGCTTACGCAAATTATTACGGAAGTTACGCGTCCGATGTCAGTCTCTGCTTTGGATCATGTTTGCATCGATGGTGGTGGCACCCTTCTTAACTACGACGCTTTTGTCATCTCAACGTTAATATTCTCTGATCATTATCCTCTATTTTGTCGTTTGCTTCTTAAACCTACCTCTACTCCCCTACGGCAAGCCCCAAAAAAAATGACCAAGCGGATATTCAACACTTTTAACTACGATCAGTTTGCCACTAAGCTGGTGACGGCTGACTGGTCTAATTGCCTAATGTCCCTTGATCCTGATACAGCTGTTGAAACATTTAACTCCCAACTATTTAACATTTATGATCAAGCTTTCCCCCCGGTACCTGTGCATAACCGTAGACCTCTCTCCAAGATCTGGCGCTCATCTGCTCTCCTACGTCTGCAAAAAGATCTTGACTTTGTCGGCCGTAAGTATGCTCGAGATAAATCCAACCTACACCTGAAAGCGATTTACTACAAGTTGTTATCCAGACATAGGGCTTTACTTAAGTCTGAATTTAGGGAGTACCATCGCAAACGAATAGAGGAAGCTTCTAGTGGTTTTTGGAAATATGTCAACAAGGAGACTGGTCGTTCTCGAAAGACAAATGTTCCGGAGTCTATCATCGCACCCGACGGCAGTACCGTATATGGTTCCGCTAATGTCTGTTCCGCCCTGGCACAACACTTCGCGACTATTGGTGATCAGACAGTTGCAGGTCTTTCCCCTCCTCGTGGCAACCTGCATGACTATCTACCTCTCCCTCCAGATGTTTCTTTTCAACTTCAACATATCTCGCCAACTACTGTAACTCAAGTAATCAACAAGTGCAAAACCGACCTAAAAGGCGCAGCCACTAGCGTACCTTCCAAGGTCATCAAAAATAGCATTTTCTTCCTTGCTTTTGTAATTGCTCGTATATATAATTTATCTATCGATACTGGTATCTTTCCTCGCAGTTTCAAGAGGGCCTGTGTAATTGCTCTTTACAAGGGGAAGGGATCTCGCCAAGATGCTAGCAGCTACCGGCCAATCAGCTTGACTCCTTTTCTTGCCAAGGCATTTGAGCGATGTGTATTGTTGCAGATCTTGGCACACGTCGACTCTCTTAATTTCCTCTCACCAAGACAATTTGGTTTTCGTGCGAGAAGATCTGCCGAGACTGCTAATGCTTTTATTTACCAGACTATCCTTGAGTCTTGCTCTCAGAGTAATGGATGTCTTGCAATTGCTGTCGATATTAGCAAGGCCTTCGACTGTGTTGATTCTATAATTTTGATCTCAATCCTTCGATCCCTAGGCTTCAATAATAACTGTTGTTTATGGTTTCGATCGTATCTTCAGGATCGTGTCATTGCCGTCTCTGGTCAATCGGCCTCATCCGGTCAGTTCTCTATGCGCCTTGGTATACCTCAGGGATCTGTAATGGGACCTTTTCTGTTTATACTCTATATCAATATAGCTCTACGGAGCCTTGATAGATTCTCCGGTATACGTGCGGTATGTTACGCTGATGACTGCACTCTGCTTGTCCCCTTATCTAGGGATAACCTGCAGGCTGGTTTTGATATGGCGAATGACGCATTGGCAGTCCTCTGTAACGCTTTTTGTAACCTTCGCATGAAGATCAACGCCTCAAAAACCCAGGTTGTACTTTTCCGGACGTCCCACTCTCCCATAACCTTCTCCAGGGGCGACTTAGTCATGGATGGCACTCTACTAGAACTGTCTTCAAATATCACCTGTCTCGGCTTAGTGTTCAATGAGCGGCTTCGTGGGCTTCAAGTCCATATCCTCGTCTTAGTGTATAAGGCGCTAGTAGAGCCTCACCTCTGCTATTGTAGTGTGGTCTGGGGTGGGACCTACCAGAGTGTCATTGTTTCACTTCAATCTCTGCAAAACAAAGCTATTCGTGCTATTTTTGATCTGCAACCCAGAGAATCAGTCGCCTTCCTGCTCAAAGAACACGGTTGTTTTAGTGTGAAGCAGCTGATATGTTTTCGAGCTGCCATTTTTGTATACAAAATCATTAACAATATTATAGAGACTGGCCACCTTTTCCAGATTACACCCTCTATTGCTGCACCCTACCCCCTCCGAAGCACACGTCCTTACATCGCCAATAATCTTCCGCCATCACGCCTGCTTATGAATGGACCACGTCATCACTCCTTTATTGTTTGGAACAGAATTCCTGCCCCCATTGCCACCATTCCCGGTCTTTCGGCCTTTAAGAGTAGCCTTAGAAAATTTGTTTATTCCTTGTAGTTGTTTTAAATTTTTTTTTATTATTTATTTATTTATTTTATCGGTGCCCCCTATTGTTAACGATTTTATTTAATCTTTATGGACCTTCCTCTAGTCATTAAATTATTATTAAAAATGTTTGTTGTTTATTCAAATAAATTACTATACACGTGTTCTATAGTATTATTAATATTACTACTCCTTTGATTAATTTATTTGTCTTTTCCTTTCGACGCAACGAGCACAAGACCTTCGTTCAAGCCCATGGGCTACCTTTGCAGTACAGAGGCTGTATATTTTCAAGTGTATTTGCAAGTACTCATGAATAAAGCTATGTGTTTCATTCATTCATTCATCTGTCGACTGTCTTTGTCGGTCTGTTTCTTCGCAGCTTGTTTTCGTTCCTCGGAAGTCTTGCTATTTCTGTTCGTATTACATCTCTTATTAGGAACCTTAACTGTTCCATTAAATTCTTGAGTACGATTTGCATGTTCCTGGTACTTGAAGTGACCTTGTGCAGTAGTTTCGTTTCGGGCACAGCGGTCGGGTTTGGTGGAGTTCTCGAAAAAGACTGCAAAATCTTAGTACAGAGCAGTTGTCACCACGGTTTCTGCTGTGAGTCAATCGAAAAGTGGTCTAGAGCACCTCTGTACATCTGCCACTTGTACCCTAGTTATTCATTTGTGATTCAGTTGCAAGACATTCCATATGATAGTTGTTCGGCTGGGAAAATCAGCTGTGCAGTGCAAGTAGTGCTGGTGCTGTTACAGTGAGACGACCGGCGTAGTGAACGACTGTTATCGTGTCAGTAATCGTCATCAGTTCGGCTAACTGTCGCTGTGTCAGTGTGAAGTGTCATTATCGTCATCGTCGTCGCTCTCTTTTTTTTTAGAGGAAAATTCGGTTGCACACACGGACACCACTGCAGGGCGTCCCTGCAAGTGTGAGCCGGAAGTGTTGGGCTCCAACCCACTAAAAACCAGTCATGTGCCCGTCCCCCAACTGACTGGGAACTGCTTACGCATGCATCAGGAAGGTGAGCTCCCCACCGGGCCGGTACAGCCAGTTCTTGATGTTAGGGACCAGCTTGCGGAGACTGGCACCTGGGTCCCCCTCCGCCAGGCCATCCCACTCCCCCTGCCATAGCTGCAATGTGTGTTGCCAGGTGCGGCGGGGGCAAGCCCCTCCGACCCACCAGGCCATTTGGTCGTGCAAATGGATAATCCTGTTATGTAGGCAGATAACATCCGTCTTAAGTAAAAGGACACCCTTTTTCTGTAGAGAGTATTGAGTATGACTCTCCACGGGAGGCTATTAGAAGCGTTTTTCACGTCCAGTAGTAGCTAAAAATAGGTCTCGGCGACCGGGCGGAAAGTCGCGGATGCTTTCGGCCGTTAGTTGGATTTTATTTATAGCTGCAATGATGGAGCGACCTTTACGAAACCCATATTGGGCCTCGGAAAGGAGGCCGTTCTCCTCCGCGAACTCTCGGAGTCGTGCCTCGACGATGGACTCGAAGGCCTTGGCCAGGGAACCAAGAAGGCATATGAGCTGATACGAGCCGGGGCCCTTAGGTATTAGCATGAGGTCCGCGGCCTTCCATGCGATAGAGAACGAGCCCGTCTGAAGCATCTCCGTCGCGGCAGCGGCCACCGCCTCTGGGTATTCCTTTAGCAGGAGCTTAACCGCGAAGACGGGGATCCCGTCTGGGCCCGGTGCCTTTCCCGGCCTGAGGCGTTCCCCTGCTGTAAGCACTTCGTGCGGGGTTACCTCTAGTATGCTGTCCTCAGACTCCCCTGTGTCTTTTAAGTACGGAGTTTGGTCAAAAGGCGGGTGCCGCGGATAAAGTGCCATGACTGCTTCCCGGGTTTCCTCCGACGTAAGCTCCACCCTTCGTTTAAAGGGGGGAAAACCCCGCATCATCGTATACGGGCGGCCCCATGGGTCGTCCTCCAGCTCTTCGAGAAAGGCTTTTCAGGAGCGTTCCTTGCTCCTAGAGATTCTCCTACACAGGCAGGCTCGCAGCCTTTTATATTCCGCGCCGTGTTGCAGGGCGGCTTGCCGCTCAGGCGAGGCTCGCCGAGCGCGGGTGTGGAGACGCCGTGCCCGGATGCACCTTTTCTAAGGTCTTCTATTTCGGTCGTCCACCAGTTCTTCGGGGTCTTTCGATGCAACCGGTGTGTTCCGCGGCCCGTGGCGACGTGGCAAGATGTGCTTCCGTTCTTCTTGTTATTGTAAGATCGATGCACGAGGTGTGCCCAGCTCTATGGAAGGTGGGCGCACCCGTGTTGAGAACAACTAAATCCTATGCCGCCAGCCACTCGAGGACGGCGTGTCCTCTTTGGTTGGTGGCCGTAAAGCCCCATATAGTAGAAACTGCGTTAAAATCTCCGGTTAAGACTAGAAGTGGCACGTCGTTTCGGTTAAAATACTCTGTCAAATTGTCTGAAAACCTATGAAAGTCTTCGAGAGGGGCGTTGAGACTGCAGTAGCAGGAGTAAAATCGCCCAACGGCCGTTAGATCCATTCAAGTAAAACCGTACCCGCTGCCGTGTCCGGAAATCTGAAGGCAACAGCGGTTGTCTAGTAAAATGCTTGTCAAATTGTTTGCTTCTGTAAAAAGGTCCGGGATGCAGTTTTTTTGCCCACTGGGCTCACTGAGAAGAAGCAGATCTGTCCCAGACCTGCTGCTAATTTCCTGGAGTATGTTGTGGGCACCCATGCTCCGGTTGCAGTTCAACTGTAGTGCTTTAAGGATAGTTGTCATATACGTTGTTTAAGATTCGCCCGTGTTTGACACTTTGTGAATCGGGAGTCTATGGGAGGAGATGGTTGCCCCCTCTTTCGACTCCTTTGCGTTACCAGGGTGAACCGTCCTGGTCCTGAGCGCCTTAAAGGTGGTCTCCCGCTATGGGGGCACCGGGCAAGCAGCGGCGTTGGCCGCGTGTTCCTCTTCGCCGCAGTTGTAGTATTTTGCGTGCATTCCCTCGACAGGTGCCCCAGTACCCCGCATTTGTGGCAGCCCCTGGAGGTCGCCGCTTTAAATGTGCACGAAGTGGTTGTGTGCCCTACTCGCTGGCACTTCTGGCACGTGGGGACGGTGATCCATTCCACAATGGGGCAGGATAGCCATCCCAGTTAGACCCGCTTCAGGTCCAGCGATCGACGGGCATCGACCGGCGCCACGCGAACGAGCGCCGACCATCTTCCGTTAGCACCTTTCAGGGGGATTCCACCATTAGTGGCCCGTCAAATTGAGTTCTTCTGCGGAGCGCCTCCTCGACTTCCTTTGCCGTTGTCCTCTCCATGATGTCTCTGGCAATCAGACGCTTGAAAGAGGACCGGTAGAGGCTCGCCTCGCCCTCCCCGGCCGCCTGAAGGGCACCAAGGAATGCGCTGGCCCCTCCTGGCGCCGCCCGTCACTACAAGTCTCACGTCCCCGCTGGGGAGGTGTTGTGCCCGCTTGACCGAGACCTTGTAGGAGCCAGGGTCCACCTTGGCCCTAAGATTCCTAATGGTTTCCGCGTAGGTCTTCCGTTCCTTCTTTTTAAGTAGAACGGTGGTCGTCGGCGTGGGCGTGGGACTTTTCGTAGCCTCGGCAACCCGTTTTCGCGCTACGGGGGTAACTGCTAGGCGCAGCTCGTGAGTGCAGGCCAGGCACTCGAGGAGCTTGTCGACTCCCGTCCGCTCTCCCTCGCTGGTCATGTAGCAAGGGATCGGCGGTAGGTCTTCTGGGCCCATGAGAGCTTTCGCCTTTATTAGTGCTTGCTCCAGGGGATTCTTGTGCTGAAGCAGCGTCGCGTCTTTGGGGAACCGGAGTACCACTAGCGCCCTGGTAATCAGCTCCCCGTCGTCTCCCGACTTCGTTATTCGGTGGGACATTACCACGCCTGCCTTGCCTCCGGCTTCCCTGGCAATGCCCTGGAACTGGCAGGCCATGTTCCTCCAAGTGACACTGTCTGATGCGTCCCCCTTCCTAGCCACAAGCACCCGGAGGGGACTATCCCTTGTTATGCTGGCTCTGAGGGTTGTCACCCTTGTGTAGACAGCTGAAGGCCAGTCTTCTGAGAGGAGGCTTTTGAGATTATTTTTGGTGTCACAGCTCTCGATCATTTTATTGATCTTTTCGGACTGTCTTTCCAGGGCAATGCCTTTTGGGGTGCATTGGCATCCTGAGTCCGTTGTATTTCTTTCAGTTTGTGTGCCTGCGTCCGCTCCTTCTGGCCTGTTAAGTGCCACTCTTGTCAGTTCCGCGACGTCGGAAAGGCTACCAGGGAGTGCCGTTGAGGGCCCGCCATCCTCCTCTTCGGCGATAGCTTAGGGGGCCACGCGCCCGGGCTTATCGGGGTCCTTTAGGAGCAAACGAAACATCGCCGAAAAAAACAAAAAATAAATTAATAAAAATGGAAAAAATAATAATTAAATAAAAAAGTTATAAAAGAAGGAGAAAAAATTAATAATAATAATAATAATAATAATAATAATAATAATAATAATAATAATAATAATAATAATAATAAGTTTCAGCTGGGATTTGAACTTCGTTCGACTTGATCGAAGTCCGAGGCGTTACCACTGCACCGCCGGCTACTTGCACTCGCACAGTGCCTACTACCACTGCTTGTGGTGTGTGGCAAATATACACACTAGAGTGCGTTATATACACGAGAGCACCGCGGCTAACTATGTACACTATCCTCCGTCCCCTACGGGCTTGGAACTTAACCATACCGCTGAGAGTCAGCGGCCATGCTGCCACAAGGACTGTTGGGGAAACCCTAGATATCTTTACATGTCCGGCCCTCGGTGCATTGAAGATAAACCTCAGGTTAAGTTCCAAGCCCGTAGGGGACGAAGATACAGAGTTATATACACTGGCCCAACTGCGCTAGTCAGCTAATGCCACTACTTGTAAACAAGCGAGCCGGTAGCACCGGTCGTTCTCAAACGTTCGCAATCGAACGTTCGATCTCGCAGCGTAAACTTTGCGTCAAAAAACAGTTTTACGGTGTTCTTTGCAGTTTTTTAAATGTTACGCCGGATTCTTCACCGGTTTAACTTCCAGGTGCGATTGTTCAGCCCGCTAAGGGCCTCAGGTTCCCGCGCCTTTCAGCTAATGAACACGGAGCAAAGCACGACGTGGCCGCACGAATCGAATGCCAGAAGCAGACAGTATTGGCACGGGCGTACTAAGGTAAGCGGTCCGGTAGCTAAGCAGCTAACACCCTTGCCTATGAAAACGACTTCCAGGGTTCAAATCCTGGGAGTTTTTTGTTTTGTTTAATAAATTTTATTATAAATATACAATTTAATTAAGCGTGTTTCACGCAAACAGCGAAATGTTTTTGGGCCGTACCCCTCTGTGCAAGAAGCCGGGCAAGGGGCAGGGCATTCTGCCAGATAAAGGGTAGGGAGCTCAGCCGGAAAAGGACAAGGGCGCTGATCTGGGACCAGGATGCACAGCCGGACAAGGAACAGGGCGATGAGTCAGTAGCAGTGGAAGATGCTGACTCTAGACTAGAACTAGAAAACCACACGTATATAGGTCATAACGGAAGCAGCACCATTGACCTACTGTTGGCGAAGTTCCAGATATCTGGTTTAAGCAGCAAGGCGATCCACACCTGGTTGCCACGAGACGTGTTGACCTTTCACTATTAGAAATTGATAGTCTCGAGGTGGGCTGTGATGTGGATACTCGTTGTAAACTGCTAGAGAGAACCATGAAAAGTGCAGTCAGGTGGAAGAGACCGGGGCAGAGGAGATCACGACAGTGGTTTTCTCAGGCTTGCTATCTCGCCCACCGTGGGGTGCACAAGCTTTTGCGCCAATCAAGGGTAAAGGCACCAACCACAGCTGCTAGCCAAACGCAGGCTTGACTACTTCAATAGTAGACAAGCTTACATAAAGCTATGCCTTGACCACAAGCGTGAATACGCTAGGCAGGAGACAATCTAACTGCTCGAAAAAGCAGAACGCAAGCCCTCAGCCTACGGTGTACGGCCTCGCAGGGAGGCGAACCACCTGCTCAGCGACGAACAGGTAACGAGTCACCTGACCGGTCTTCTCTATAGCGGCGAGACGGTACGCCTATGAATGAGGAGGATACTATGATTATGCCCTTTGAGGTAGAAGAAGTAAGTCAGGTTCTGCACTCTTTTCCGAGAGGAAAGAGTGCGGGGCCAGACCAAGTCTACTATGAGCACTGGGTGCAGTCTGAGCCACTTTTGGCAAACCATTTTCGTGATTCCTTCAACGAGATCATGAAGCCTGGCATATCGCCAGACTTTCTTATTTATTTAAGGGCAAGCATGGTAATGACAGACGAGACCCAAACTTATACCGCGGTATAGCGTCTGAAAGGACGCTGAAGAAGATCTTCTGCAAATTGGTTATAAAACGGATCGAGTACGTTTTCAACCAGACCCTTCTACCGGAGGCTTTCAAAGAGGTCAAAAAACGCGTGATGCAATCTATGTGCTTCAGTCAGAGATAGAGCGAGCTGTGGCAAAGCTCGGAAGCCATTTGTATGCAGTCTTTATAGACTGCGTCAAGGCATTCGACAAAGCACCTCGAGACCCCTTGGTGAAGTAATTCCGATACGCAGGGGTTGGTGGCTCTTCTGAGCGTAATTTCCAGGTTCTTTGATGAGGACACCTTACTGGTACACTGTGAGCAGGAAGAGTTGCAGGTAAGGCAAAATGTGGGAACCCCGCAAGGCGACCCACGGAGCTGCGTCTTCTTCACTCTTCTGCTTGCCGATTGTTCGATTATATTCAACAAGGGTTCCAGAAGGCCACAGTTGTGATGTACGCAGATGACATAGTGGTCGCTCATTACGACCTGGGTGCCATCAAGCGCATCCCTTCTCTGGCGGAGGTGTTCCTTGTCTCAAGAGGGCTCGAAATAAACGCCATGAAGGCTAAGAAGGCTATGAAATTCAGAAGAGGAGGTCAATTAGCTGCTAAAGACGTTATACGTTGCGGCGGCCAATTTTTGGGATTCGTTAACTCTTTCCGGTATCTGGGGCTTCGGCGTTATTATACTGGGACGACATTCACTGCCCACATCGTCGAGACAGCGCGCACAGCCCTAATTTCTCTTTATGGAGAGGTAGGCGATGTCCCGACGGCAGTGACGCTGGTTGTTCCAGCGCTGATGTATGGTCTTGACAGAGTGTGGGAACACCTCACTCGGGCAAACTTTGGTTTGCTTGAAAGGAGTTTTACAATGTACATGAAGGCCTGTCAATGCGGGCAAGGAGCCGCTTAGTGTACCTAATGTCTGGCTGTGCACCACTTGTTTGAGATGATTCGATTAAATTGAGATAATTCGATTGAAGTTGAAGACGCCGCGTACAGTACCATTCGAGAGCTTTATCTCGGAATGGGAAAATAAAGTTGAACAAGTCCGACGAGAGATCGGAGATCTGAATATTTTCAGGGCCTCTCACCTCTGGTCTGGTCTTGCATGTGACAATCGCCACGTCTATACCAGATACATAGTTCATGGTTATCATCACTTGGTTTGTTCAAATACGAGCTTCCACGAAAACTTCACCGAATGCGTCTGTCGACTGTGCTCTCAGGTGTGTACGAAGTATCATGCGTCTGCCCGCCAGGCCCATACGAAGAGATCACTGCACTGCCTCTCTCGAATAACATGCCGCGAGCAGCTAACTGTATAATTAATCTGGCTGGCTCATGGGTGGCCTATAGAAGCAAAATCGCAGACGTCTTGCCGGTCCCAATAAGAATGTAGCATATTTTTTTAAGAGGTGAAAAATGCATTTACGCACACCCTCCGGTGAGGAGAGAAGTGTGGGACTAAACGCCGAAGGAGAGTATAAGACTCATTCAGTCGCCCTAAGCTGTAGCACCATTGCGAGATGCAGCCTGTGCCAGACAAAACAAATTGTCAATGCTATGGCATAATTAACTAACTTACCGCCGAAATTCGCTATTTAGACAAATTCTGGGAGATCGAAATATTGTTGTTTACACAGACAATTTGTTTTTTAGACTATTTGTCTATGTAAACGAGACTCAACTCATTCTATTATAATATTTAATTAATTATGCTGTACTAATTCCGCTTTCTTAATTCCGTATACTTATCTGCGTGTTCCAGCGGGCGATAACTTGTGCCTACTGAAGACTATGCATTATCTCCTTCATGCACTTCTTTCTCAATATCTTCCAACGGGCTGCTTTGTCGCTGGTCTGGTACTGCAAAAACGTTACAAATATTATATACGGAAACACTGAGTGAATAAATATATATTTATATATATATATATATATATATATATATATATATAAAGTGTGTGACGGAAATATTTGAAGAGCGATATACAGAATAGTAGAGCTCGTTAGAGCAAATGTTTTTTTTAATGGAACATGGTCTCTGAGAAGTTTTGTTTTGAAGTGAGAGTGAAATTACTACAATTTGTAACACTGGTGATTTTGTCCGACATAGGAGCACAAAATGTGCTGTTGCGAGACAACCAACACACCTTCGTCTTTGTGATAAAATTCTGCTCCATGAAGAATATACAAGGCCGGTCAGAACACGCGGCATGGTCGCTTAGAAGAGAATTTGCCAAAAATGAAGTTCTTCATTAGCGTTCACGCCAAATACTTCAAAACCATAACCCTACAATTACCCACAGCGCTCAAAACTAACATATTCAGCAAATGCGCATGACGATCATTTTGGTACCAAACTTATGGCAGTACGAGCTGTGGTTGTGGAGTGATGACGATTTTTCCGCGAACATGTCGAGATTAAGTGCATGGAAACTGACGCGCTGCGGCTGTCGCGCAACACGTCGGCGGTAGTGAACGTCGCCACACAGTCATTTTATATGCACCTAAACGGGACATGCCCGCGGTGAGTGATTGTAGGGTTATGATTTTGAAGTATTTGGCGCGATTGCTAATAAAGAACTTCATTTTTGGCAAATTCTCTTCTAAGCAATCATGTCGCGTCTTCTGACCGGCCTTGTATATTCTTCAGATGGAATTTTATCACGAAGACGAAATTGTGCTTAGTTTTTGTATAGGAAGACTGGTTGTCTTCTATTGTGCTCCTATGTCGGGCCAAAACACCAGTGCTACAAATAGTAATAATTTCACTCTCACTCCAAAACAGGACTTCCCAGACACCATGTTCCATTAGAAAAAATATTGACTTTAACGAGCTCTACAATTCTGTATATACAATTCTATATACACAACTCCTTGTCTGCTGCTATGCATCTCCCTCAGGAGACTTCTCAGAAATCTTGAAACCCATAGATAATGTGTTCGTATGAATTTTTATGTCCTTATACCTTTAAACTGTTTAGTAAAAGCCAGTATACCAATTTGATGTCATAGGAAGTTTTCAAGCAACCTATGACATTTATATTATAGTAGAAATTATAAAGGAGTGTATGGAAACATACAGTCCTCCTCCTGTTCTGGAGTATCTGGCGTTTCCGCCTTTCTCAATCGAAGAACTTTACCGGACGACGTTGTTGGCTGCGAGAGCTCCGATGGTGTGCAATTTTTTCTTTTCCGCTCTCGGCCGATTTTTTCGACACCGTCGACCTCGGCGAGCCAATAGCAGGAAAAAGTTCGTTAGAACTGTCTTCGCTGAACGGGGTCGACCCCGGCTCCTCTATTTGTTTTCGAAGTTTCTTCATAACCGAGTCCGGTATGTCTACGCCGAGGTCATCCAAGTCCCCTTTGCGCACTTTAAAATACACGGGTAGGCCGGCAGGAAGTCTTGCACGCAGGGCGCGCCGACGTTGTCGACGGCGCAAATCAGTTTCGGGCTCTGACGACAGTTCCTTTTGTTACAAGGATACAAATTTGTGTTGTTCAGTTATTATATTTCAGTGTTAATTATTACAATTTTGATCAATGAACGTTACTGTTACCAGTTACTTTTGTACTACCTCACGGAGCCGCGGTTTCTCTGCAAGACCAATAACATCATCCGAGCCCATCGCTCGGTAACACACGTAGCATTTGTTTCAATTAAATTTTCTGAGTATACGTGTTTACTAACCTCTGTCGGGGTGTCGTCGGGCGTATGGGACGAAAAATGCTGATGCCAAAGAAAACTGCGGCAATCAAGAGGCTCAGACAGCACGCAATTGCCACCCATTCCACAAACACCGGCCAAGCCTTTACCGCGGCCAGCGTCTTTTGTCTGTCTTCCGGTAGCTTTAGCTGAAAACCGAGACGATATATCAATAGGTATATCGTCTGTAGACTAAGTTCGTTGGTATGAAGCATAATATAGCAGAGTAGCGCAGAGCTGGTGTTTCACATTTTTTTACCTAATGTTTGTTTTGGAGCAAGAAAACAAAACCGCTCGTGTAAGGTTTGATAGCAGACTGCCTAAAGTTTAGTTCACGGTAGAGCAATAGAGCAACAAGCAGCGTGCGTTGTTATTTTATAAAGAGTTTACGAAAATAAGTGTTCTATGTGAACAGGGACCAGCAAAGCTTGATTCGCGACAAACTAAGACAATGGCCATGTGATTAGGCAAAACCTTCGCATTTTGTCCGGGGCACATAAAATATGGTTATATCTACAAGAAGTTTTCTACAAGAAGTCTTTGTTCGATGCGGTTTCAGAGCAGTGGTGTTATCAGCCTCTATTATTGAAAACGACCGTTCGTTAAAATGGTAAAAATTCATCCGAAATACGGACACAGAGACGAAACAAGCTGACACGTGCTAGAACAGGCCCTTGAGTCACTACAGTATACGTGTGATATCAAAAACGCAGAGAAGCCCTGGCTTGATCAAGAATACAAGTACATAAAACATATTATATGTACACATGTATGTTATTGAGTATTGATTGTTATTCACTGACGGGAGGCCATAGTCATACCGCGGACAATCGGCCAAGCCATCGACAAGAATGAGAACAAATGATCCACAGCGTTTCTAAAGCAACGCATTGCCATCAGCGCGGCAATGCAATAAAAAATATTGACGCGCTCTTAAAGAAAAGGAAACTGGAGAAACTGGTGTATTTATAGGAAGTTCAATCTGTACAGCTACCGACTAGTTTTGAAAACAAAACTAATAACCGTTATTATAACAGGAGCGACACAAAGAGAAAATACTTCCGAACAAAGCCAAAGAATATGCGATACCTTTCGATCACGCATTCCCAAGATTTCCCCAAGAATGCGCCGGGTCGTGGTTTGGATGACGTTCAAACTACGTTCCTGTAGAATAATAAAAGAGTTCGGAAGGTTCTGAATGAGCGGTGTTAGCAAGCTGTCGCAAAGCGAAACGATGATCAAGGTAGAACATAAAATCCAGCTGTAAGAAATGAGATGCCGGTGCGGTGATGCTAAACTAAATAAAGCTGGCAAGCTACAGATAATTACGCAGCACACTCATCTGCATATTTACAACGGGTAGACAATAGTAAAAAAATATCATAGTTGGCCTAATGTGATGAACTCACAATCACATAAAGAAAAGCATGTGGAATTTATAGACGCTATTGTAGAGTTACGTAAAACGTACGAGATGACGTAGAAAAAAGTAGACATTGAAAATAGCAACGGCAGAGAACGGCACCAGTAGTGGTTGCATCGGCGGCTAAACGACACAAGTACAAGCCTGCGGAAGAAAAGTGGCGGTATAGAGTCTGTCTAGAACTACCTGGAAGTGTTGCGCACTAAAGGTCGAATGACAGATAAATTGATGCAGCGATTCGAGCTCCCAAAGCTGCGTTGCAACTAGAAAATGACTAAACGAGTAGGCTTTGACACTTAATTCATAGAGCAAATCACAGTTTTTGACCGGAAAATGTCGAATTTCACTAGCTTTGTACTTCGAGCGTGTTTGCCATACATAAACCGAGCACATAACGACATGCCGACATGTCTGCTCTAGTGAGTAACAGAATAGAACAGAAAAAGAACGCCGAATATTGTAGCACCATTTACGCATATGAACAAAACTCGAGGGCTTTCTCTCTCGGCTCCAGATAACTTTTAAGTGTAAATATACCAGTCACTGAAAAATCGGATGCTTATTTTTGGGATTTGGCTTCAAACACGAAGTCTCATGGAAATCAATCACGCGCCGAACGTCGTCAGCAACCATATCTACATCGCCCCAAACACATCGTCATCCAAACACCAAATGTTTAGTGAGCTTTTAAGAGAGTCAACTAGCTTTTTGATGTTCAGGCAAAACAGAGGGGTGGCCAAAGAGTCACCCTGTTGCAGCCCTGTAGCCGAAGCTACAAGATCGTCTAGTAGGGCCAGCTAAGAAGCGGTACGGTACGCTTGATTGACGTAGTGCGTCAGCTGGGGGCAGTGTGTCGCAACCGCCTTCAAGAGGTGATCCCGTCTTACGGTGTTGAATGCGTTCTTGAAATCAAGCTTTACGAGCACCCTAGGAAGCGTGCGTGAGTCGATGGAAGTTCAAGTGGCATGTACCGCGGCCTCAGCCCCGGCTGGTACGGCAAAGCCAAGCTGGTGAGGTCCCGTCACCTCGCCAGTCCTATCTCTGGTTCGATTACAGGCAATCTTTGCGGCTAGCCTGCGTAAGATGGAGAAGCAAGCAATTGGTCTCACTAACCACTCTTTCCTTTGTAGGGCAAAAAACCTGGCTTCAAATATTATAGGCAGCAGGTGAAATGGAGGAGCGCCCCACAGAAGTAAGTCGACGACTTTTGCCAGTGCTCCCGCCAGCCGACCGGCTGTGTCCCTCAGGGTCGGGGATAGTAAGTGTATTAGCAGTCTGGGTCGAGTCAAGATCCCCGGCGAACTCTTTTGAAAAACTCATGACCGCGGCTTCAACTTCCTCCCCTGACGTGGTGCAGGAAAGCGGGAGGCTGGAGGGAACTGGCCAGTCTAGGTCTGGTGTGATCAGAGGGTGTTTTTGCGAAGGGCTGTCAGGTGACGAGTGCTGGAAGCCAGGACCTCCGACGAGCCGATCAGCCTGGCGGCGCCTGATACGTCGCCCTCGTTTAGCTTAAATGGTCTGGCGGACGCGATTATTCGTAAAGTACGGTTTCGTGTGGGGACCGGAGTTACGATCTCGGATAGGCGCAATCCGTTGGAGAATCCGACAACCTTCCTCCAATTTTATTCAAAGAGCTCTTTGTCAGCTTGGCTGAACCATTATCCTTGATATTTACTCGCTCCTTCGAAGACGGTGAAGTACCGAGTTTCTTTCAGCAGTCCATTATCACCCCGACGCGCAAAAAGGGTTCTCGTGCAGCGTCAGAAAATGACAGACCTGTGTCTCATGTTCAATACCTTGTTTGCTAATGGAGAAAATAATTGTGGCTGAACTTTACACATTTCTTGATTCTTAAGACCTGTTGGACTCTTCACAACATGGTTTTACAAAGGGTCGATCAACGGGTACCCAGTTATTGGAAGTAGCTGACGATTGGGCGCTTGCCCGAAATCGCAACATCCCTCTGCATGTCGTTTACTTTGATTTTTCACGTGCATTTGACCGCGTTGACCATCATCTGCTTCTGACAAATGTGTCAGCGTTAGGTATCGGCCCTAGAATCATAAACTGGTGCAGAGCATATTTGAGGAGCCGTACATTTGTCGTCAAAGTTGAGAATAGCTATTCCGCGGTCGGCAGGTGTGTATCTGGTGTCCCGCAGGGCTCATGCTTAGGCCCCCTAATGTACACTAGATTTGTACAGGATCTCGGGGTAATGCTTCGAGATATTGGTGTTACATATAAGCTGTATGCGGACGATCTCAAAATCTATGTTGAGGCAAAAAACGACAGCAACTATACTACAAAACAGCTATACTACAGAAAGCGATTGATACCGTATCCCTATGGGCAGAGGACAACCGCATGCAAATATATTCTTCCAAATCTGCTGTTCTCAAGACATTGCCAGATACTACTCAGTATATGCTAAACAGCCAACCCATTCCTGAAGTCTCACGCTACAACGACCTCGGGGTAATCTTTGATCGCCAAATGAAGTTTAGACCTCACATGGCTGAGGTTGTCAAGGCCGCGTCTCGAATATGTAATCTCATAATGCGGTCTTTCATTATACAGGACCATAATGTGTACCTAAAGCTGTATCAAATTTTAGTGGTACCAAAGTGGACTTATTGCTGTCACGTATGGATGCCATTCTATAAACGAGATGTTGACCTTTTGCAGAGCGTGCAGGATAAGTTTGTGAAACGAGTTGCTCGCCGGTGTTGTCTACCACGCGAGCGTATCACATTGCCTAGTGTTAGTGAATACCAATCCCATGCCGATTACCGCATGTTTAAACAACTAGCGCGTCAGAAACTGATTACTAGGTCTTTTGTTCTCAGACCAAATAATCTTCGGAGCGGCGTTTCCATCCACCCCCACGAGATTGCTCGGGTGGACGTTGTGAACAACACGTTTGCCTGGAGGATTGCACGTCGTTCACAGATTCAAAACGACTTTGCATCTATTGTAATACCCCTTTTCAATAAAGGTGATATGATATGATATGAAATTAGTGTCATTGCGGGCGGGGGGGAAGACTGAGAACCACTGAGGCAACTACCCATCAGTATTCTTAATAAATCATCACTATGAAAAAAAATATATATACAATGTGGTTTATAGACAAACGCGTAAGAGAACCTACAGTAACGATAAGGTTACGTCATATCAAGAATATTGATTATCCACACGACCATAAAATTACACTTGTTAGGTACGCTACGGAAATTGATGCATGGAAAACAAGGTTTCTTAAAGGATTTCCCCAAGGCGGCGTTTTAAGTCAAACACGTAGGCGAGCCTACAGTAGCGATGAGGTCACGTCATTTTAAGGAGGTGGGAGATGACGAAATAATTGGAAAGATGTCACGAAGCCCTGATTACAACAGCCAGTTTGGTCAAGAAATCGCCCCAAGTGCTAGTACACAATCAGAGTCAGCTGGAAAGACCGGAAACCTTTTTATTTAACTTTTTTGAAAAATTGAAGTAATTATATCTGATTGCCGATACACCGTCTTATATTTCGGCACACAAGTAAACTGACCCTTGTTTGTATCTAGGTAACTGCCGTCTTATACATTGGCACACGAGTAAACCGATTATTGTTTGTATCTGGGTAATTTTTTCCCTAAAGCTAATAATGTTCGTGTACACTTTTTTATGTCATGGCTAATTTTTAATTTACTCTGGCATAAATAATGTGCTTATTCTGACAAAAGAAAGGTGCATTTGAATTGAATTTTATATATATGTCATATTTATGCTTTTATTTGAAAACTTATTTCGTTCATACGAATCTTACGTAAAGCTTTTAGCTCTCCCGGTAGATCATTGCCCGTAAAACTTTTACTTGAAATGCATCAATATTTGACTGCACGCATGTCTCACGATGCAACCCTGGCTGGTTCATGGGTGGCCTATAAAAGCAAAATCACAGACGTCGTGCCGGTCCTAATAAGAATTGGCGTTTTTTTTTTTTTTTTTTTTTTTTTTTCAAGAGGTGAAAAATGCATTTACGCACACCCTCCGATGTGGAGAGAAGTGTGGGACTAAACGCCGGAGGAGAGTATAAGACTCAGTCTGATCCGCGCGTACTACCCACTAAAAAACACCCCTGGCCTTGGATCCTTGCAGGACGTGCATAGAACGCACGTGTCTGTAGTCGCCCTGAGCTGTAGCACCATTGCATGTAGATGCAGCCTGTGCCAGACAACACAAATTGTAATGCATTGCCATAATTAACTTACCGCCCGAAATTTCAGAGACGAGATTTAGACACATTTTTTTCCCGAAGGCTAATAATGTTCGTGTACAGTTTTTTTTATGTCATGGCAAATTCTTAGTTTACTCTGGCATTTACCTTGTCTAAATTGAAAACCATGCAAACCATTTAAGAGTGGCCAGTCTCTTGCCTCTTGCTTGAAGATAATATGTACATATATATATATATATATATATATATATATATATTTTAGAGGTTTTGAAACGCATAGATAATGTGTTCGTATGAATTTTCTTTTACCAATTGGATGTCATGGGAAGTTTTAGGCAACCTATGATATTGAATGTTATACAAATCTATAAAAGAACAATCGATAGGCCCTGGCCCCTGGGAGCAACACACTACACAGCATATGCTTGACGGCTACAAATGTCAAACGAACGCTCGCACGTTTTTTTTTTACAAACGCTGAGTCTTGCTTACATAGGAAAACAGTACATAGACTGATACATTCTTAATTACGTATACTTATCTGTATGTTTCAGCGAAAGATAATTTTGCCTACAGAGGTCTATGCACTATCTTCTTCATGCACGTCTTCCTCGGGATCTTCCAACGGGCTGCTTTGTTGCTGGTCTGCTACTGCAAAAACGATACAAAGATATATATATATATATATATATATATATATATATATATATATATATATATATATATATATATAATTTTTTTCAAAGGTCTTGAACGCATAGATAATGTGTTCGTATGAATTTTCTTTTAGCAATTCGATGCCATGGGAAGTTTTAAGCAACCTATGACATTGAATGTTATACAATCTATAAAAGGACAATCGATAGGCCCTGGCCCCTGAGAGCAACACACTACACAGCATATGCTTGACGGCTACAAATGTCAAACGACCGCTCGCACGATCTTAGATGACATCCAATCCCCGACAGAGAAAGCGGTATTCATAACCGCCCGTGACACTTTCAGCAGTGGCTTTTTAAGAGCACTTCCTTCACCACAGCTGGGCACCATGCTGGACAACACTTCTTACCGCATGGTGGCCGCCCTGAGGATAGGCGCTCCCATATGTAAGCCATACGAATGTGAGGCGTGTGGAAAAACAGTGGATAAGGACGGACTGCACCCCTTAAGCTGCACTAAAAGCCCTAGTAGTACTCCCAGACACGCGAAAATCAACGCGATCCTAAAGAAGGCCCTTCGTAGAGCCGCCATACCAAGCACCTTGGAGCCCAGGATGGGCATCGAAGACGACACAAAAGACCAGACGGCGTCACCATCCTGCCATGCTCCAAGGGCAAATGTCTGTTATGGGATGCTACGGTATCATGTACCGTGGCATCCCATACCGTGGCCCCGTGATACTTGATCTCCACCAGGTCAGGGTGGGTTGCTGAACATGCCGAGATCGCAAAGAAACGCAAATACTCATTTGGGGAGGAGATACCACTTCGTACCCGTCGCCATGGAAACTATGGACCCGATCAGCAAGAGCACAGGTTTCCTCCTCAAGACCTAGGTATCAAAATTAGTGCAACACGGGTGACCAGCGCGAGGGCGAGTTTCTACGTTAGCAACTCTCACTCGTAGTGTGTAGGGGAAACGCCGCCGCCATCGGCTCTATGGATTTAGAAGGGGGGAGGGCCTACGCGGGTACAAATTTAAGTCCCTACAATTGTAGGGAAAAACTAAAAAATAATAATAAATAATATCTATATTTCTATATATGTAGAATATAGAAATATATTATATATATATATATATATATATATATATATATATATGTAGAATATGGAAATATATATATATATATATATATATATATAATAGTATATGGAAACATACAGTCCTCCTCCTGTCCTGGAGTATCTGGCGTTTCCGCCTTTCTCGATCGAAGAACTTCATCGGACGACGTATGTGGCTGCGGTAGCTCCGATGGTGTGCAATTTTCTTGTTCTCTCTCGGCCGATTTTGATTTAGACGACACTGTCGACCTCGGCGAGCCGATAGCAGGAGAAGGTTCGTTAGAGCTGTCTTCGCTGGACGAGGTTGACGCCTGCTCCTCTATTTGTTGCCGAAGTTTCTCCAGAACCGAGTCCGGTATGTCTACGCCGAGGTCATCCAAGTCCCCCTTGCGCATTTTAAAATACACTGGTAGGCCCGCAGGAAGTCGTGCACGCAGGGCGCGCCGACGTTGCCGACGGCGCAAGTCCGTTTCGGGCTCGGACGACAGTTCCTTTTGTTACAAAAATACAAATGTATGTTATTCAGTTATTATAATTTGATAGATGAACATTACTTTTACACCAGTTAATTTTGTACCTTCCCACGGAGCCGCGGTGTCTCTACAAGACCAATATCATCCGAGCCCATCGCTCGGTGATTGCCATTTATTTGTTCCAATAGAATAGAATTTTCTAGCGAACTGAGTATATGTGTTTACTAACTTCTGTCGGGATGTCGTCGGGCGTATGAGGCGGAACCTCTTCATCACGCTGAACGAAAATGCTGATGCCGAACAAAACAGCAGCAATCAAGAGGCTCAGACTGCACGCAATAGCCACCCATCCCGCAAACACTGGCCAAGCCTTCACCGCGGCCAGCGTTCTTCGTTTGTCTTCTGGTAGATTTAGCTGAAAACCGAGACGATATATGAATACATATATCGTAAGTTAGTTCGTTGGTATAGCTGAAAACCGAGACGATCATATCAATAGGTATATCTTTAGTAGACTAAGTTTGATGGTATGAAGCATAATATATGGTGGGTAGCGGAGGGCTGGTGTTTAGATTGCCTCACTATTTTTTTACCTAATAGCTGTTTTAAAGCAAGAAGACAAAACCGCTCGTGTAAGGTTTGATAGCAAACTGCCTAAAGTTTAGTTCGCGGTAGAGCAATTGAGCAACAAGCAGCGTGTGTTGCGCAATAAGTGTTCCATAGCGAGAGTGGCCAGAAAAGCCTGTTTCCCGACAAACTGAGCCAATGGCCGTGTAAATAGGCCTTTATTGGTCCGGGGCACATAAGGTTCGTACAGGCATATTATCTTTTCACACTAGTCACGCAGGCTGCTAGTGGCGCATGTGCATCATGCATTCCCGAAACCTCCCAGAACAAACAAAAAAAAAGGCATATTATCTACAAAAAGTCTTGTTCGATTCGGCTTTTAGAGCAGTGGTTATCAGCCCTTAATATCGAAAACGGCCGTTAAAATGGCAAAATAACAATAATTAAAAACATTATATTTTTTAGCAAAGCACCAGCTCTGCAATATATTTACGTCTAATAGTTTGCATATTAACACGACCGGCGGTCGTCGGCCAGCTCAACCCTCAAATTATACTCACAACTTCTTGCCAGAATACCGGAGCGATCAGCGGAACTGGCGTCCCGTCCCGTACCAGACTGAGGTTGAAACTCAGTTGGCTCCTGATTCTCATATCGATCACTACTCCGGATGGCTGAAATCACGAAAGAAAGATTTTTTTCAGGTACATGATGATATAACTTATGATGGCTTTCGCGGCAGTTTTTGTCTCTGGTGCTCCTCATTTTCGTATTAGTCACAAACGCTTTTTCAGTAACTGCAACTTCCAGATGACGCTTGTACAATACGTTTACATTGTCGAGCCCGGTGGCGTGGTGGGTGCATTCGTCTGCGCTTCGCGATCGAAGGAGAACAATGGTGCACGGGTTTGAGCCCCACCAATGCACATTTGTATTTATGAAAGTCAGTCTATGAAGCAATGCGAAATGCGGATCCCGTGGACGTTAAATCTTGGCTAGGGGTCAGCTCGAAAAACTTAAAAATAAAGTGCAGCCTAGCTGTAAGAGAAATAGCGCGTCACTACGAAGATACGTAAAATGCGATCCGTGCAGGGGCCCACTCATAGTTATATACAGAGTTTTGGCGCAGTGTGATGATTTCATAGTCTGTTAAGCTTCGCAGGCTGCTTATTCATTCTGTAGGAGCGGCTGAAATAAGGCACAGTGCAAACACAACCGCGTGTTCAACCGGCGTGTCTAGTTAACCACATTGGTATTAAGCGTGGGCTCGCATAAACATTTTATACAGTGCCACGTCGGTGACCATACGAGAAACTTACGGCATGCACGTCAATGTATGCACCGTGCTTTTTGACGTTTGGATGAAGGCCAGTAACGTTTTCATGAAGCTTGGGATCTCCGTAGAGAAAGTGAGGGAAGCTTAGAACTGCTGGCAGCACCTTCCGCTTACTGTTTAGTTCGCACGTGTGACACGGGCTGGCGTCGAACAATCCATCCGCATTTGTAGGCAACGGGCTCGTGCAGCTGCGTTGAAGACGACATAATCACATTTGTTAAAAGACGTGCGCAAACAAATTTATCGCGAACCAGTCCGAAATTTGTTTCATGATTCTTAATTTATACACGGAGATACGAATAGCGGCGGGTAGACTACCACAATTGGTTACGACCAAGGAACTATTGCCTAAGCTAAAATATTTTATGACTATATCCTTTTTTGTTCTGGTGGTATAACTTTATTTATGGCATCCTAGCTCATCTAAAGGAACTTAAATTTGAACTATATGAAACGCACGTTTTTGGCGTAGAATTAAACATATCCCTGCCTCCAACGAAGCGAGAGATTTGTTCGTAATTTAGAATATACTGCTCATGGAGATGTAGCGTCCACGGCACGCATAGCTCGGGGTTGAACATCCTTAGGCTTTGGGGTGACTGCGAAAAAGCTGGCAAAAGGCCAGTGCCTGCAACTAGAAATATTCAAGATTTAAGACATTTGTCTTATTTTTGTCCGTATTATATATATATATATATATATATATATTTATAAATATATATATATATATATATATATACATATATATATATATATATATATATATATATATATATATATATATATATATATATATTTATAAATATATATATATATATACATATATACATATATATATATATATATATATATATATTTATACATACATAAGTAGAACCTTTTTTGAGCGATGCGATTATGGATGTACTGCACCGAAGCGAAGTTGGCGAAGCTCTAGCGATCTCAACATGTTCGCGTACTGATGCTGTTGCTTTTCTTCTTTCTTATAAGCGCCCCTGATACAACGGCGCATGTAATTTGTATATACAGGTAGGTATACGTAAAATACATCATACTGCAAGGTACTTACTTGCGCCAGTCACCTTGCTGCACAAAGATCCATAATTCGATATAGCCCTGAAATTCAAATTTATAGGTAAACATCACTGCAAACCGTTGCCACATTCTCCCTCTAGTTACTCGTGAAGCAAATACTAAGACGTCAATAGATTCAGATAAGACTCATTAGAATAAGAATATTTGCGGTGTTCAAACAACAATTTGTCGTCTATGCACTGCTCAGATCCTGTCCACCAACCAGACAAAAACTGCAAAAAACGTGCTTCAATGCTGAAATAAAACTAGTTCTGAAAGACAATGCAGCACAGTTCAATTAGCTAATTAAATATTGACTATCTTGCCGTAGAATGTCTACAATAAAATGCAAGAAGAATATCTATTCCCCCACATTGCTGACCAACAAATCTGGGCATACATACTTGACACCGTCAACGCTGATAAGTTGATTGACTGATCCGGCTGTAGTGTGGATCTCGAATTCCATGCTTTCAGGCACCGTTAAATGTCCAAACATCGCAAACATTCCATTGGCGTCTACAACACGGCAGGAACGACTAGGCTCTATGCTAGTATTCCTGAAACTTGTTCCATCAATACGTCCAAGTGTTCAGTTTTAGATAGCTATATTCAAACATCGTTCTTGGACACTTTCCGTTTGCTAAAGGCAAGCACTTACCATGCACTGACAAACGAAGTGCTTACTGAGCTAGGAACTATGTGTTGTTTCACAATGTCATGGAATTGTGACTTAACAGGGTCCTATAGACGGTTGCTGGTGAGAGAACATTCTTTTTTTGTGCATATTTGCGTCTATGTAGCTATAGCCTTGAAAAAAGCAAATATTAGGATTCTAGAAAAAAAAACAGATACAAACTTAATTAACTCTGCTAGACTCAAGGATTTTTTACGATAAAAATGTAAGTATTTCCGTACGATCTAGACTTTATAAAACAACAGTGCAACAACGATTATTTATTTCAATGAATGTACTCACAAATTTGACATGAGCCAATTCATGCACTTACCCATCATAAAAGTACTTGCCAACGGTGGTTTGCATAAAAGCGCTTATGTTCTCATATTCCGGTTCTATGAGGTCCAAAAACATGTTTGGGTAATTTACTGTCACGATCCGGTCATTAACGTTCCGGTTGATTTGGATGGTTCAAAGTGTACGCTCAGCTTCTCCATGAAGGATACGTTATTTGTGAACCAATGTATGCGTCTGGTGGTGTTTATCCTAAAAATAAGTTAAATATATATATATATATATATATATATTATTTATATCTTAAAACTGTCTTTTCAACATTTATTTCATTATATTCATATATTATTTATATATATATATATATATATATATATATATATATATATATATATATATATATATATACATATATATATACACATATACATATATATATATATATATATATATATTATATATATATATATATATAATATATATATATATATATATATATATATATTATATATATATATACATATATATACAGGGTGTTCCTATTTGTGTGGCCAAAACGCTAGGGTATGGTCAAACTCGGTGAGAAATTCATTTTTGCCAATGGGTGGAAGCCGGGAAAACGTTTTGTTTAGGAGTGAGGATGAAATTTATAAGCAGTTATTCAGCCTTTTTTCTTCTACATAGTTGTGCAAAATTTACGTTTGCGGGAGAACCAGTCAACGCACAAAGGAACCGATCATACCGGCGTGTTTGGCGGAAAATTCTGCACTGGCTGCAATAAAGTATACATTAGCTTGCGTAGCAAAAAGCGAATAGCCAGATTAAGGAAAGTCATAAAAAGTCAAAATGTTACGTTAACGCTTTTTTGTGCAACATCGTATTTTTTTCCATTACGACCGAAAATGTACGTTCAAAAGACTACTCTCAGGCAATAGCAAATTTAATGCCCACTGCATTCGTACCAAAGTGATGGTGCTGCGTTACGTAGTTGCCAAGTAACTAAGCTTTTTCGATAGCCATATCGAAAGCGAAGGCATGCATATTTCCATAGGGCGTATGAGAAAGTTAGGTACATATTTTGAGGTTTGGTAGAACTCAACAAGAGAATAAATTTTCATAGTGGAAGGAGGGGGCGGAAACGTCTTGGCAAATTTTTACGGTTCTGAACGTGAAAACTTGCACGTAAAACATAACAACTATGACTGTCGAAAAAGCTTAGTGACTTGACAACTACGTAACGCAGCACCATCACCTTGATACGAAAATGATGGGCATTTAATCTGCTATTGCCTGAGAGTAGTCTTTTGGACGTGCATTTTTGGTCGTAATGGAAAAAATTACGACGTTGCACAAAAAAGCGTTAACGTAACATTTTGACTTTTCATGACTTTCCTTAATCTGGCTATTCGCTTTTCTAGCAAGCTAGTAATATATACTTTATTGTGCAGAATTTTCCGTCAAACACGCCGGTATGATCGGTTCCTTTGTTCGTTGACTGGTTCTCCCGCAAACGTAGATTTTGCACAACTATGTAGAAAAAAAAGGCTGAATAACTGCTTGTATACATTTCATCCTCACTCCTAAACAAAACGTTTTCCCGGCTTCCACCCATTGGCAAAAATGATTTTCTCACCGAGTTTGACCATACCCTAGCGTTTTGGCCACACAAATAGGAATGCCCTGTATATATATATATATATATATATATATATATATATATATATGTATATATATATAAATAATGTGTAATAATATATATATATATATATATATATATATATATAATATAATATATATATATATATATATATATATATATATATATATATATATATAATATATAATATATATATATATATATATATACAACATAATATAATATTTATATATTTTACCTCGACCTGGCAAAGAGATCATAAAAAGTAATAACGATTTCTTAACCTTTGGCAGACTAACCTAAACACATACGGTCCGAGCTCGGTAAAGTTTATGTTTGACTCAGTTCCATTCATCCACTCGTCATAATTACTGAAGTTGAACACATATAGGTATTTGTATGACGGGGCGGGCGGTCGAGTAAACAAGTCGGCCAGCCAAGAGCCTTCTTCGAAAGCTGGCGGTGAAAAATGTTTTAGCTGCAGCGTAGCAACAAGCCACAGAATCATAGCGACGCAAAACGTTAAAGATCCTATCGCTGAAAAGGAGAACGCAGAACAATTATGTATAAGAGTTGAGCCAGCATTTATTATTTTTGTTTTATGCATTATTATTTTTTTTCGCTATGCTGGTCTTAAAACACCCGCGTTCATTTGTGAACTGGCCTAGTCAAACTTTTCACCCGACTATGCCCTCAATATTTATTATCAATTTTGCTTACCACAGAAAGAGAGGCACTTCATGGGAACAGACAGCGGGTGGAGTCTACATAGGTTATGAATACAACGACGCTAGGAAGGATAGGAGCATCAAATAATGTAAGCCTGCAGACATACGCAGCGCACTTGAGCCGGGAGAAGGTAAAGCCAATTGGGTTTTTCTTAAGAGGAAAGATCCAACTGGCAGGCTCAGAGGTAAAAGACCCAGTGGTAAGCATAAAGATTTAGTTGTGAGCTAAGGCTTATCGATCCTTTGTTGCGCTCACGTATTGTTTGAGTTGGTGGTAAGCTGGTTGGTAGGTCCGTTCGTGTTTGTATGCCTCGTGTAGTGCGTTGTCATGTGGCGCCGTACAGTTCGGTTGGCATCACCTTAGACCTGCGACAAAATCCGACAGCTACGGCTACGTATACGAAGCTACAGTTGATACAACCCAGCCTACCCGTCCGCTCCCCGAGCACACCTCCCGTCAATTTAAAGTGCTGGCTGGTTAAACCAATTCGCACTTTTCGTGAAAGGTGGTCGTCGAACATACCAAGCAAGAAACGTACAGCACGTAGGACAGAACAAGGCGCAAGAAAATTAAAACAGGCTCTTGTCTGTCCCGCTCGACTTTAGCCCTTCACTCCAAAATAAAACATTCGCGGGGCGTGCGCGGTTTCTTCAGTCGTAGTCGGGCTGCTTCACTAGCTTATAAAGCTGTTCCTCGCTTGCATAGACAACCAGAGCAGTCGCTTCATAATCTAAAAAAGACTCTTAAGGTGTTTGGTTTTTCAGTATTGAGGATGTGGATTAATGGGCCTGTTCAGACAATGTGCGCTGTGACGCCACTTAACAATAGAAACTTGGATTTTGTTTGTCATAGGCCAACAATAGAAACTTGGATTTTGTTTGCCAAGGCACCGCAGTCGAAGATGGACACAAGGCCGAGGTTCTTCTGAGCTACTTCAAAAGTGTCTGCATACAGCCTCAAAACGTCTCCATCACGAGAATCAAGCAACCGGCACACACACTCAATGACATTGAATTCCATCCTTTCATTATGCTCGAAAAACTTCGAAATCTGCAACGCAAAAGCACATCTACGCCTGATAGGCTACCACCTATTATATTCAAAGAACCGGCCGAGCCGCTGGCAATAATTTTCACCCGGTCCTTCGAAGATGGCGAAGTTCCCACCGTCTTCCGTGAATACATTGTCACACCTGTGCACAAGAAGGGCTCTAGAGCAACTGCTGAGAACTACCGACCCAGTGTGTCATTCCCTGTTTAATCATAGAAAAAATAGTTGTTGGTTGCATCTATAATTTCTCTGGTCCTGGCGCGAAATCACGGATCTCCGCTCCCCATCATTTACTTTGACTTTTCGCGTGCTTTTGATCAGGTTGACCACGAATTTTACTAAGCAAGATGGAATCGCTAGGCATCCGACCTAGGGTTCGGAATTGGTGCCAAGCCTATCTCGCTGGCAGGAGCTTTAGGGTCAAGATAAAACGTGCTATGTCTAGTACTGCTCCATGTCCGTCTGGAGTTCCACAGGGTTCCTGCCTAGAGCCGCTCTTGCAGGCAAGACAAGGCCGAGTTGCAGAAGGCAATTGATGCCGTGCTACTATGGGCCCACTTGAATAGAATGGAAATATCTACTTCTAAATGCGCCGTGCTAAACAGTCAAGGACGACACTTCATATTTTATAAACGGCCATAGTATACCTGAGGTGTCAATATACAAACCCCTAGGTGTTACATTTGATTGCCAAATGAAGTATACTTCTCATATCGCCGAAGTTGTAAAATCTGCGTCTCGGCTGTGGAATCTCATTCTTGGAGCGTTATTCGGGCATGATCCAGCAATGTACATAAAACTGTATTATACGCTTGTGGTACCAAAGTGGACATATTGTTCACACGTGTGGCCGCTTTTTCATAGAAAGATTTAGAACTGCTCCAGCGAGTGCAGGAAAAATTTGTTAAACGAGTCGCATGGCGCTGCAATGTAAGACGCAAGTCTCGTACTTCCAACCGCGAGCGAGTACCAAATGAAAGTTGACGTGAGACTTTTTAAACAACTAATCCGGAGTAATACATTTATTACCTTTTTCACAATACGTCCAAATAATCTACGTAGTGGTGTGTCAATTACTCCACCCTAAATTTCCAATGTCAAGGTTGTGAATAACGCGTTTGCACGGAGAGTTTCGCGACGTGCCCATGAGTGTAAAGACTACTCTCTCGCTTAACACCCCTTTTTCAATAAAGGATACTTTGTATTGTATTGTATAGCTATGTCTACCCTAAACAGCAAAAAAAAAACCTGGCGACATGCTAGACGTTTGCCCTTTTGCTTTGCTAAAATTCCAATTAAGAAATCACAGACTTTACGGCAAAAGAAAAAAAGTAACTGGATCTACCTCTTTTAGTTAATCTGATAGAGCTCTAACTTCTTTCTTTTCGTCAGTGACCAGGCACACCTCCACTCCAAAATACTACACTGGGTACACACATAAGCGGGTAGTTCAGTGCCGAAGGCACTACAATACAAGCGTTCTACTATTTCAAGCAGTCGACGTTTCCTCTGTATCGAAACTGTATTCGAAATAATTCAACTAATTCACTTACCTGTAAAAATATACTGTCTCATTTCAAATGCAGAGAAACCCAAGCACTTCCGCAAAAAAATAGTTCCAGCAGTCAAGCGAAACATTCTTAACCAGATAACACACGCTAGCACGACACGCGCTGGATCTACCTCTTTTAGTTAATCTGATAGAGCTCTAACTTCTTTCTTTTCGTCAGTGACCAGGCACACCTCTACTCCAAAATACTACACTGGGTACTACACATAAGCGGGTAGTTCACTGCCGAAGACACTCCAATATAAGCGTTCTACTATTTCAAGCAGTCGACGTTTCCTCTGTATCGAAACTGTATTCAACTAATAATTCAACTAATTCACTTACCTGTAAAAATATACTGTCTCATTTCAAATGCAGAGCAACTCAAGCACTTCCGCAAAAAAATAGTTCCAGCAGTCAAGCGAAACAATCTTAACCAGATAACAGACGCTAGCACGACACGCGCTAACAACGAATGACCCGATAGCTTTGATCTGACCATTTATAGTGTTTCGACTAGCCAGTCAAGCGGGGGAGCGTAACTATACTTTTTACATTAATCGCATTGATCGTTCTTACCATATGAATACTATTTAGTAGATATGGACTGCAAAAAAATCCCGCTACGGGTGGCACTTTCAGATGCGTTCAAAGGGCCTTACTGCTGTGGAAACTGCCCGAAATATTTAAAGCGTGCTCGACAACTCAATACTCCTGAATAAATAAAAACCATTGAGGCATATATTGGAAACGAGGAAGGTTACTGAGTGTTTATTAGCGCTAACAGATAAAAACGATATCACAGGGCTTTATTGCAGCAAGAGCAAAGCCCGTACTAGGAACAGAAATGCAATAAAGGTGATATTAGTTTTCTTTATTTTGTACTCTCTAACGACAAAGTAATTGACCGCATGTTGGCGAGGAATATAATGCGGATCATATCGTGTTCTTTGTGATTCATTGATGACAGATTGCCGAAAAGAAAATATAAACGCAGAAGGCAAAAATTGTCACCCTGGGCAAAAATCAGTAGTCTGAATAACGATGTCATGCCCACAAATTGCGTCGGCGGCGACTAGGGTTAGTGTTTTGGGGCCTATACCGGCCTTGGCGCGTTTCTGGGGTACAGTAATACACGGAACAGTGAAAAGAGTGAACTTCAGATCAACAAATCAGCATATAGAAACTCTCCCCATGACTTATGACTTTCCAGGCTGTTCTTCACTTGGGATTATATTTAAAAAGCAACGTATGCTTAAGCATAGATGACTCTTAAATAAGTGTTTTGATTTGACTTGATACTTTCTACAGCTCTCACTGCCTTGGACACGCCGTATTCCTGACATCCACAATCAGACATTTCACGCCAGTGACCATTACCCTACTGTTATGCGGACTGTGACATTTCTGCTGTCAGTAATTACCGTAAAATTTGCGTTTGTGTGCTTTCAACTTTAAGTTTATGAAAATCCGGACTCACCATTCAATACTTTATTATTTTAATACTTGGTGGTTCCGGGTTCAAATCGTGGCCTTGTCTATTTTTTATTTACTGCGTTTATTAACTATATTATTATAGAGTTTAAATTCTTTCAAATCAATTTTTTTCAATTTTCAATTTAACCTTATTATTCGGGATCTGCTGATGTTTTATGGCGAAGCAAAATAATTGTCCACGGCCACCGATACATTCAGCAGCTCCTACAATTTAAATAGGACCAATGTTGTGTAGCTGTTGTTCCCGTAGCCCCGCACTGGTAAACAATACACAATTAATTAAATGCTGTCGTTGCTTAATTAACTATCACTTAAGTTGCTCACTTTAAAATGATGTGGCTATTTTTACAGAGTCACGGAATACCTAGCGGTGTCTTCTCTGCCGTCAGCTCAACATAGAGAATGTAACGGTGGATTTTGCACCCGTAGTGTACCATACGTGAGACTCTCTTGCAACCCAACCAACATTAGTAGATGTTTTATACTATATATATATATATATATATATATATATATATATATATATATATATATATATATACAGGCTGTGACAGGAAGGTTTTTAAAGCGATGCATAGAGTTGTAGAGCTCGTTAAAGCAAATATTTTTTTTATTAGAACATGGTCTCTAAGACGTCTTGTTTCGGAGTGAGAGTGAAATTACTACAATTTGTGACAATGTTGTTTTTGTCCGACATAGGAGCACAAAATGTGCTGTTGCGAGACAACCAGTCATCCTAGACAGAAACTAAGCACACGTTCGTGTTCGTCATAACATTCTGCTACACCTGAAGAATATGCAAGGCCGGTCAGAAAACGCCCTATGGTCGCTTAGAAGAGAATTCGCCAAAAATGAAGTTCTTTATTAACGTTCACGCTAAAAACTTCAAAATCATAACCCTACAACCACTCACAGCGCTAAAAACGGACATACTCAGCCAATGGGCAATTCAACGGCGATCATTTTAGTACCAAATATGTGTCAATGCGAGCTGTCGTTGCGGAGTAATTACGAGTTTTCGGTGGGCATGTCGAGATTGAGTGCATGTAAAATGATTGTCTGGCGACGTTCACTACCGCCGACGTGTCGCGCGACAGCCGCAGCGCGTCATTTTTCATGCACTTAATCTAGACGTCCCGCCGAAAAATCGTAATTACTCCGCAACCACAGCTCGCATGGACATATGTTTGGTACCAAAATGATCGCCATGAATTTCTCATTGGCTGAATATGTCCGTTTTGAGCGCTCATAGTGGTTGTAGGGTTATGATTTTTAAGTATTTGGCGTAAACGCTAATAAATAACTACATTTTTGGCGAATTCTCTTCTAAGCGACCATGGGGCGTTTTCTGACCGGCCTTGCATATTCTTCAGATGGAGCAGAATTTTATCACGAACACGAACGTGTGCTTAGTTTCTGTCTGGTTGTCTCGCAACAGCACATGTTGTGCTCCTATGTCGGACAAAAACACCATTGTCACAAATTGTAGTAATTTCACTCTCACTCCGAAACAAGACGTCTTAGAGACCATGTTCTGCTAGAAAAAATATTTGCTTTAACGAGCTCTACAATTCAATGCATTGCTTTAAAAACCTTCCTGTCACACCCTGTATATATATATATATATATATATATATATAAAGTGTGTTCCAAAAATTAGCCACTCATGTTTTTTGGTGATAATTTTGGCATGGTTTATTTGAATGGCTTGAAATTTGCGCAGGTGTACATGACGAAACACGAAAAGAAACAAGCGCATGGTGTACATGACGAAACACGAGTATGGTGTTAATTTCGTTGCAATCTCACAATCGGTTCATACAAAAATTAAAAAAGTGTGAAAAAACAGTGTTGCAAAATTATAGCAATAATAACATGCTAACAACACAGCTCTTGTTTGTAGAGAATAGTCGATACTACAGCTGATATTCGATCCCGGGGATCAAATGTCGGGAAAATTGTCTAGCTAAATCAATCGTTCTATAGCTGCAAAATATTCTACAGCTTAGTCGTTGTTCCGAACTAACGACAAAGCTTACGTTTAAACCATGGGTCGTACAAAGGATCTCTCGGATAACGAAAAGACAACAATTGAGGCATATGCTGATTTCGGTCATACAGTAACTGCTATAGCAACCAGATTAGGACGGCATAAGAGCACCATCAGCAGGTTCTTATACCTTGGAGTGAACCAAAGGTGCAGATCTAACAGTGGACGTAAGCCAGTTTTGACTATTCGAGATCGGCGAAAAGTCATACAGTTGGCTACTCATGACCAAATGTCTTCTTCCAGGATCAGGACTACTTTGAGAATGCCAATGCACCGATCCACAGTGTACCGAGTGTTAAGTTCTGACAAAAAACGTGCGATACGCAAAAAGGAAGCTTATGCCGCGACTGCAACCGAAGCACATTGTCGCACGGCGTGAATTTTCGCATAGATACCAAACTTGGGATAACGAGGAATAACGTGGAAAAACATCGTCTTCTCGGATAAAAAAAAATTTAATCTCGATGGCGCCAGACGGCTGTCAGTACTATTGGCACGACTTACGGAAGAAACCTAAATGGCTCGCGAAACGTGTGACCGGTGGTGATTCTGTAAAATATTGGGGTGCGTTTGAATATAATGGGAAGTCTGATCTAGTCGAGATTGTGGACCGAAACAATTCTGACAAGTACCAGCGTATCGTCGGTTCCCAGTTAAAGCCCATTTCAGAAGAATTGGCGTACCTGACGCAGATTTTCAACAAGACAACGCTACGTTTCATACCTCGGCTAGCACTATAGCCTTTTTTCAAGAGCAAGGAATGCCACTGGCCGGCATTAAGTCTAGACCTGAATCCCATTGAAAATCTTTGGGGACATTTGGTAAAGCAGATTTACTCAAATGGTCGACAATATGATAATTTGTCGAACCTCAAAGAAGCTGTCCAGCAAGCATGGACTAATATTCCACTTTCGTACCTACAACAGCTCATTAACCCCATGAAAGACCGAGTTTACGATTTGATTCAGAAAAAGGGACAAAAAACCCGTATGTAAAATATGTAGTATCAAATAAGTCATACAGCCCTGCTAAGAATCGAATACGCCGTAAGGCGTTATTGTTGCTAATATTTTGCAACACTGCTTTTTCACACATTTTTATTTTTTGTACAAACCGATTGAGATTGCAACGAAGACTGCAAGCCATTCAAATAAACCTAGCCGAAATTATCACCAAAAAACATGAGTTGCTATTTTTTGCAACACACTTTATATATGGCCTTTTTAGAACAGCTGGCAGAATGTCTAGAGAAGCAGCCCAAGTCCCCATATTTCATGGCTGGAGTCATTAATCTGTGCCAGGATTCAGCGTCTAGTCTCGAGTTAAAGTGAGAAAGTGCTTCCACGTAAGCTGCGCAACAATTTTCCCTGACTCCTCTCGGAATTATTCTGACTAGCTTCGTGCTTTTGCGAACACGAGCTAGAAGACGGGTAAACATTTTTGGATCGTTGTCAGAGGTAATGTCGGCTGCGTCTCTCTGGTCCTGGGTCAGAGCATGTGAAGCGGAGCCATCGTGTGGCCGGTCAAAGGAATGAGTGTGGGTTTACCCTCCGTGAACACGGGTTTTATGTATGTGTAGTCCGCGGAGCAATTTTACGGATTTTCTACAGACGTCGCAGATGAATGTTAGCTGAGGACGGGTTTGAGGATGATCGAGGTTTGGTTTAGGGGGTTTGCTGTTTATTATTATTATTATTTATCTTTTTCAGTATTTCCCTACAATTGTGGGACCCAAACGTGTACCCGCGTAGGCTCACCCCCCCCCCCCCGCTCAATCCATAGAGCCGATGATAGCGGCGGCGTTTCCCCTACACACTGCGAGCGAGAGTTGCTGACGCAGAAACTCGCCCTCGCGCTGGTCACCCGTGTTAGCACTAATTTTGATACCTAGGTCTTTGAGGAGGATACTTCGTGCTTTTGCGAACACGAGCTAGAAGACGGGTAAACATTTTTGGATCGTTGTCAGAGATAATGTCGGCTGCGTCTCTCTGGTCCTGGGTCAGAGCATGTGAAGCGGAGCCATCGGGTGGCCGGTTAAAGGAATGAGTGTGGGTTTACCCTCCGTGAACACGGGTTTTATGTATGTGTAGTCCGCGGAGCGATTTTACGGATTTTCTACAGACGTCGCAGATGAATGTTAGCTGAGGACGGGTTTGAGGATGATCGAGATTTAGTTTAGGGGGTTTGCTGTTTATTATTATTATTATTATTATTATTAATCTTTTTCAGTATTTCCCTACAATTGTGGAACCCAAACGTGTACCCGCGTAGGCTCACCCCCCCCCCCCCCCCCCTCTCAATCCATAGAGCCGATGATAGCGGCGGCGTTTCCCCTACACACTGCGAGCGAGAGTTGCTGACGCAGAAACTCGCCCTCGCGCTGGTCACCCGTGTTAGCACTAATTTTGACACCTAGGTCTTTGAGGAGGATACTTGTGCTCTTGCTGATCGGTTCCATGGCGACGGGTACGAAGTGATATATCCTCCCTAAATCAGAGTATTTGCGTTTCTTTGCGATCTCGGCATGTTCAGCCACCCACCCTGACCTGATAGCGCTGTGCATCAGGTATGACGGAGCCACTGTACATGATACCGTGGCATCCCATACCAGGAATTTGCCGTTAGACCATGGCGGGATGGTGACGCCGTCTGGGTTTTGTCGTCTTCGAGGCCCAACCTGGGCTTAGGGTGCTTGGTATGCCGGCTCTACGAAGAGCCTTCTTTAGGATCGCGTTGATTTCCGCGTGTCTGGGAGCCCTACCAGGGCTTTTAGTGCAGCCCAAAGGGTGCAGTCCGTCCTCATCCACTGTTTTTCCACACGCCTTACATTAGATTCCATATGCCTCGCGGTCAGTATATAAGAGACTCCTAGCTACCCCCGCCGTTTACCCGCACTAGATACAGAATCATTCCATATGCCTCGCGGTCACTTTGGAATACAACATTGAATTTATTCAATAATTGCACATTTGCACACTGAGGCAGTGCCCGCCTAAGAAAATAATTTAAAATCGCCTCCCGGTGAGTTCGCTTGCTCCTCCTCCGCGACGGACCCAGCTCTTGTGGTCCCGGTGCGCCCGGAAGACCCGTAGGGTACCCTGCATGGCCAGGACGGTTAGGTCGATCAGGTTTTTCTTCGATAGCCCGAGAGTCAGGAGATCCTTTACCGACTCGGGCTCCCATACACCGGTCATCGACACAGTGATGGACCCGAATCGGTGGGGAAGCGAGCTGGGAAGTTGATCCCTGACCCCGGGTATATCGTATTTCCTGATCTTATCCCGTCTGGCCAGTGCAAGGTCTCTTGAGTCTCTTATATAAGAGGGTCTACGTTAGTACCGCCAATGCCTCGCGGTCACTATATAAGAGACTCTAAGTTAGTCCCGCCGTTTACCCGCACTAGATACAGAATCATTCCATATGCCTCACATATGGGAGCGCCTATTCTCAGAGCGGCCACCATGCGGAAGGAGGTGTTGTCCAGCATGTTATTATTATTATTATTATTATTATTATTATTATATTATTATTATTATTATTATTATTATTATTATTATTATTATTATTATTATTATTATTATTATTATTATTATTATTATTATTATTATTATTATTTTTGTTATTATTATTATTTAATTTTTCGATGTTTCCACACAATTGTGGGATCAAAACGTGTACCCGCTAGGCTCACCCCCGCTCCTCAATCCATACAGCCGATGACAGCGGCGGCGTTTCCCCTACACACTAATTATTATTATTATTATTATTATTATTATTATTATTATTATTATTATTATTATTATTATTATTATTATTATTATTATTATTATTATTATTATTATTATTATTCTTAACGGCTGCTCAACCGATATTTTGAAGTTGGAGCGTCTGATTTACTATTAAAAAAAAAACTTACCGCGCCGACAATAAAAACATCATATTCACTTGGCACGGCAAGGCATGTGAAGTGGACAGCCACAGCAAAGCCAGCAACTGCTTAGCTTCAAAGAGGTAGTAGCAATGGCTAATGAGTTTCAATGCCAGTGGTGTTCAATGTGTTTTCCTACGAAGCGGGGTGTCCAGATCCATGCAGGAAGGACTCATAAGTAGAAGAAAGCCGAGTCTAGTGGACCAGCAGAGCTCCAACAGGCCGCTGTCACTACTAGCAGCATCTCACAACCGCTGCCTTCTTCGCATGCTCCACTAGCAGAATTCTTGCCTCAACCCGCCAGCCAGCCGCCAGTAAATGGAGGGCCGACACCTGATCATCACCTGCCGCCTTCTTCTCCCTTTTCTCTTCACAAGTTACTCGCCAACGCCAAGATGACACGCAAGGTGCTGCGCAGGATCCCAAAGAGAGCGAGAATCGCCTTGCGCGGACTCTTCCACCGTCTGCTTAAAGGCGTCGTGAAAAAGAATGACAAAGCAAACTAGACCGCGCTGCTTACCCTCGCCCCAAAAGTCCTCCACGTCGACAAGGAAACCCAAGGAGGCCATAGCTTGGCTAGCGTAGTCAAAGAAGATGTGGCCCTTTTCGGAGCTGCCACTCTCACTTGCATGAAGGCTGAGGGGCGAGGCAAACGTGTATTGACGGATAAAGCTCGCGCCCAGATCGCTGCTCACAAGATTTCCATGGATTTTAATAAGCGAAGCGCCATTAGAATCTTGTCTTCCGATGACACGATTGCGCCCATAACAAAGGAGTCGATTGATAAGATGATCGCAAAACACCCTCCTGCTCCCGCAGGGGACGTGGTGCCACCATCCCCTATCGTTTTGCCAGCGGTTGGGTCATGCTCAAGCGAGGATGTTGCCAAGGCACTTTGCACCTTTCCATCCGGTGCGGCGGGAGGCCTCGACGGCCTCACGCCTGACCATCTAAAATGCCTTCTTCCGGCTAACGGAGACCGCAACGATGTGCTGGAAACACTCGCCAAGGTATGCGACATCATACGTAACGGGCAAGTTCCGGAGACTGTGAGAAACGTCATATATGGAGGGTGGCTTATTGCCCTGAAGAAGAAAACCGGAGGATACCGACCCATAGCCGTTGGCTGCACTCTGCGTAGACTGGCCACAAAGACCCTGCTTCCCCAGGTCAATGTGAAAAACTAATTGCAGCCTCGGCAAATGGGGTACGCCACTCATAATAAGAAGGCTCGCACCTTCCTCGAAAACAACGAGAAGTGCTGTCTCCTAAATTTAGATTTCAAAAATGCGTTTAACTTGAACAAACGAGGACAACTTTTGGCAGAGGTTTCCAAGCACGCCCCGGTCCTCTATCTAATGATGCACCAGGCATATAGCAGGCCGACTCCTCTGATGTTCGGTAAAGTTGAAATCAGGTCATCAGCCGGTTGTCACCAGGGAGACGTAGCGGCTCCTCTTGCGTTTAGCCTGCTGTTGCATCAGTACGTTAAACAGGTGATATCCAAGGTCCCTCTGTTTTACCTCAACGATGGGACCCTTCTTGACAACGACCCTTCGGCATTACTCAAAGACATCAAGGATCTCAGAGCATTCGAGCAATGGAGCGGGCTGCAGCTTAACCTATCTAAATGCGAGTTATTCCTTTAGGGTTTCGAGGACGAAGAGAGACAGCAGGTGATTGCAGAATTTACCAGCAACCTCCCGGGCATCCTTGTAAAGGACCGGTGTAAATTGGACCTGCTGGGTACGGCGGTCTTCCCCGAAATTATCGGCCCGGTACTGACCGAGAAGGGAGAACAACTCTCCCGACCTTACCAGAGGCTGGGTCATGTTGGTAGACATCAAGCCTACTTTCTGCTTCGATACGCAATGGGAGTACAAAGGGTCCTGTATGTACTACAGACCTCACCTACCTTCCTTTTGCTGTCAGAAACTTTGGACCTCGACGACCAAGTGAGGAGAGCTTTGGAAAACATCATTGACCTGACGCTCGATGATAAGGCATGGATGCAGACAAGCCTATCGGTCCGGCTGGGTAGAATGGGCATTCGCTCGGCCACGGACCTTGCCTTGCCCGCTTTCCTTGCTTCGTCGCATAGCTGCGCCTCTGCAGTGGCCGCTACTACCGGCGGACTCATCAGCCACCAACAAGACGCCATTCGGATGTGGGACGCGCGTCAGTCTGGTCGTCCTTCTGAGGAACAGGTCACTAGGCAAAAGGGGTGGGACCAAATCGCTTCTCAGGCTACCCACCTAACTCTTCTGTCTGCCTGTGAGTTAGATATAGACGGCATTAGACTAAAAGCGGTTTCATCCGACGCTGCTGGAGCGTGGCTTGACGTGTTTCCGTCCGAGACAGTCAGCAGTAAGCTGGCTGATGACCACTTTCGTGCCGCCAGTGGCCTCAGACTTGGCATTGCCATGTTTGAGACAGAGGCATGCCCGTGTGGTGGAACGGTGGATGAACGTGGCCTGCACCGACTTAGTTGCACTAAGGTGGCCGGGCTTACGCAGGGCCGCCACGATGCCATTAATGACATCCTCGGGCGCGCTTTCAGACAAGCCGGCTACCGCGTCACACTGGAGCCTGGTGGACTACAGAGCGACGACAAGCGTCGACCGGATGGCCTTACCAGCCGAGACTGGGATCATAATCGGCCGCTGGCTTGGGACGTCACCGTCTCCGACACGTACGCCCTCGGCTATCGTGCACTAGCCAACGCGGGCGTCGGCAACATTATCCACCAACGGGAGCCCAAACGCACACAGAGTGCACAAACGGCGCCTTTACGCGCATCTCCATGAGGACCACGTTGTAATGGCGTTCGGCCTTCAGTCATCTGGCGTCTGGGGCAAGGATGCACTCAAACTGACAAAGGAGCTTGGGAAGAAGCTCTTCGAGGCCACAGCGGAGCCAAGATCGACCGCGTTCCTCCGACAGAGAGTGTTATTAGAACTACAGAGAGGCAACGCCAAGATGATGTTGAGTGGTCACTGACACTCAAGCAATAAGAATAATATAAGCAATATTGTGGATATTATATAAGTAATATATTGATAATTGTGATACATGTACATATTTATAAAATAAACACTTGTTCCAAAAAAAAAAAAATTATTATTATTATTATCATCACTTGCTCGCATCAACCCGAAACTAGGCGACACTCTTTGAGGCATTGTGAAGGCACTGCGTCCCCTGCTCGCTTTAGCCCCGTTGCTGCAAGGCCTGGTGTCTCCGCACCAGCTCCCAAATGATGAACCCTGAGCCCACTCGGTCCCACGGCGCAGCCCCCCATCCCCCTCGTCTGTCCGTTTCAGTAGCAGGTAACCCTCTCGTAAGGGTCACTTGCCCCAGATGCGGCCGGGACTTTACTCGCCGCGGTCTCCCCATTCACCAAGCTAGATGTCGTTCCACGTCTACAACTCCCGAGTCGTCCTCGACTGCTTCCTCCACGCAAGCCGTCACAGCCTAGACAGTCGCTGGTCGACAGGCTCATACATGCGTCGCAACAATCTAGGGTAATGCGTGCAGTCCCCCGGGCTGTGAGGTCTTTGGTTGCCGAGTCCCTATGCGACGTCCTCGACCTTGTGGCGGCCAACAATGACGTCACCTCGTGGGAGTCGCTCTTGTCATTCGCTTACGTGGTCCTTCAACTGCCACCTCGCACTTCGTCGTCTACCTCTTTGGCAGCGACTGTTCGGTCGAACCTCCGAGCGTTCCGCGACGGCTGGCGGTTCAAATTTCGCGTAGGTGGTGTTAGAAGAGTCACATCAGATGCGTGCGACTCCCCTGAGGACTCGGCACGCCGCGTTTCATGTAAACTGTCCGAGGGAGACGTTTCCGGGGCGGCCCGCTTACTATGCTCTACGGACTCGTTTGTTTCGAGAGACGAAGTCCTGGCCTCGCTTGCCGCCAAGCACCCACCTGCTCCATCGGACTCGGTTTTTCCGGACCCTCCTGACTCTATGACGCAGCGTCACTCTTCAGTCAATGATGTCTTGGGAGCTGTTGCCAGCTTTCCGGCCAGTTAGTCCGCCGGTCCTGACCCTTTGCGTCCGCGTCATCTGAAGGCCTTTCTTGCACCCGTGCTTGGACCGGTGGCAAGGAGACTGGCCGCAGCATTTGCCAGAGTGGTGGACGTCTTGAGATGGAGTACACTGCCGACTGAGGTCAGGGAGATTATATTCGGCGCCAAGCTATTCGCACTCCGCAAAAAGGACTCATTGATTCGCCCGATCGCCTGTTCTCTCACGATGCGAAGGATTGCTGCAAAAATAGCCTGTCGTGAGGCCAAAGATCTTATCATTGAGCAGCTTGGCCCGCACCAGTTGGGTTTTGGCTTAGCAGGCGGGGCGGAGGTAGCTGTACGTGCAGCAAGAGCCTTCGTCCAATCAAGCCCGCCCCGAACGGCACTCTTGAAGTTGGATTTTTGCAATGCATTCAATACTATTCGAAGGGATCATATACTTCGTGCAGTTCGTGATGCAGTACCGGAAATCTTCAACTTAGTGAATCACGCATACAGAGAGCCATCTGCCCTGTTGTTTGGGGCCCACACGTTGTCCTCGGCATCAGGTATACAGCAGGGAGACCCCTTGGGGCCGGCTCTATTCAGCCTGGGTATCCGTGAGCTAGTCAACTTAATACAAGTGCCTTTCAACGCCTGGTACCTCGACGATGGCACACTCGGTGGACCGATGGAGGGCTTATTCGAGGAAGTGCGCAGAATTCTTGCCTTTGAGACAGTCAGTGGCCTGGTGTTAAACACGGCCAAATGCGAGGTGTTCGCGCCGTGGACAGACCCGTACGACCCCACATTGAGTGCCTTACTTGCGTTACTACGGGGGTGTAGAGTCGTGTCTGAACACGAAGTTACGCTCCTTGGCGCACCGCTCCTACCATCTGCACTGTCGAGCCTACTCGACCCCATGATGGACAGATTGTGGGCGATGCAAGAACGTCTGCCTCTGGTCGGAGCCCAACAAAGGCTTTACCTACTCCGCTCGTCGTTCTCCGCGTGTCGCATCGTACATATCATACGATCCATGGACTGTTCGAGTACATTCAGCCAGCTTCCCCAACCATTCGACGACCAGGTGGTAAAGGCCCTCGAGACGGTTTTGGGCCTGTCCTTACGACCACGAGAGGTGCGGCAGGCGGCTCTCCCCACCTCCATGGGCGGTCTTGGTCTTCCCTCGGCCCGCTCCTTGGCAGGCCCTGCCGTGGCCGCCTCGATGCACGCTACTTCGGGTCATGTCCAGCGCCTGCTCCCGCCGGGGGCTTAGGCATTGTTTGAGGCAACTCGCGACGCTAAAGCGGCTGGACTCCAGGCTTTACCGCCTGATATGAATAGACTTGCCTGCCAGAGGGTCTGGGCCGATAAGGTGCACGAATCTTCCCTTACTGAGTTCCTTGAAGAATGCGGTGACGACCAGGATAGGGCGCGCCTCCTTGCCGTCGCTCGCCCAGGAGCGAGCGACTGGCTACACGCACTCCCCGCTGACTCATTGGGTACCCGCCTTGACGACCAATCCACCCGGATCTGCGTTGGCCTGAGACTGGGAGCTGATTTGGTAGAGCCACACAGATGCACTTGTGGCGAGCCCGTCGGACGCCTGGCCAGACACGGCCTGTCTTGCGCTCACTCGGCGGGCCGGCGCCAACGTCACACCGCTCTGAATGACATTCTTGCAAGGTCGTTGCGAAAGGCCGGAATTCCTTGCGTCCTGGAGCCGCCTGGTCTTTCTAGAGACGATGGCAAGCGGCCCGACGGCTTGACTTTGATACCTTTCTACAAGGGTCGTTCCCTGGTGTGGGATGCGACGGTGACCGACCCTCTGACCCCTTCTTTTGTCGGTCCCGGCGCTTCTCGCCCAGGAACTGCCGCTTTCCGGGCCGAAACATCAAAGACAAGAAAGTATGCGAACTTAGGCCGGGCGTACCACTTTTCACCCTTTGCATTCAAGACGCTGGGTGGCCCTGGGCCCCTCACAACCACGCTAATTTCCCAGGTTTGCGACGCTTTACAGCAGGCTACGATGGACAAGAGCGCGGGCACTTTCTTCTGCCGACGGCTTTCCCTAGAGATTCAGAGAGGTAACGCGACTTCGGTGCTCGGAACTATGAAAGACTGGATGGACCCGCGTCTTCGCGTCAGGGGACGGGCAAGACTCCCACTCGGACACGCGTGATAGATGAGGAGTGAGCCATCGGTGCCGTGGATTTAAACATTCACATGTATATATTAAATTCCTAAATAAATGCGATAATATTTACTATTCTCCAAAAAAATTATTATTATTATTATTATTTATATTATCATTATTATGTGTTAGGACAATACAATTGTGAGGTGTGAATGTGTATCCTCGTTATTTCATGGTTACCATCTAGCTATTCTCAGCCCATCGCACCTAATATCTACGCGGCGTTTCCTCTGCAAACTGCCAGTGAAAGCAGCTGCCTCAGAAATTCGTCCTTGCGTATATTTCCGTCATTTTCATAGTGAGGTCGTGTAGGTTAAGAGCTGGTTTGTTACATAAAAACTCCGTTAGGCTTGCGCGCTGCTTCGCCCATGACGGACACCTAAGCACCGTGAGTGCTCTGGAGTGTCGTCGAGTCCATCGCCGCAGTGGACGCACGTGGGGCTGGGGACCTTTCCAATCCTGAACAGGTACGACTGGAAGTCGCCGTGATTTGTGAGGGCTTGGGTTGTGTGGAATGTAATTTCCCCCCCCCCCCCCCGGCCGGTTAAGCCAGCTTCTGATATTTGGGATCAGGGTGCGGAGGCTGGCGCCTCGGGCACCCTGTTCGAGGCCTTCCCACTCCTCCTGCCAGAGGTCGATTGTACGCTGACGTTCCTCGTCTTTTTTGAGGCCTGCGTTATCCCATGAGCGGCGGCGCTTGGCTGCCTTTAAATCCCACGGGATCATTCCGGCAAGGACGAAGGCCGCCGCGGCGCTGACCGTCCTGTACGCTGAGATTACCCTGAGAGCTCCGACCCTCTGAGCCCGACGCAGGCGAGTCTTGTTCGCGGCGAATTTCAGTGTGTTGGTGGGCCAGGCCGGAGCTCCGTACAGGGCAACCGACTCGGCCGCGGACATAATTATTCGTCTTCTTAGCCGCCGCGGACCATATGTGTTGAGCATGAGACGTGCGAAGTCATTGGCTGTCTTCGTTGCCTTTTCCGTCACCCGCCGCACGTGTTTGGTACCCCGGAGACCCCTGTCAAGGGTAACCCCGAGGTACCTTGCGTGGTTGACGAGTACGATCTCCTGGCCATCTAGGCGGAGGTGAAGGTCGGGGCATGTTCTTCGGCCCACCAAGAGTATCACCTCGCTTTTGGCTGGAGCGAGAGCGACCCCGCTTCTTGCACCCAGCGGGCGACGTCGCCAAGTGCCTCGTTCTAACGGCTCTGCAGCAGGTCCGCGGTCTGGACGGTTAGGACGAGGTCGTCAGCGTAGGCAAGGAGGTTGACGCCGGGGGGGGGGGATATCCCTCAGCCGCAGCACGTCGTCATAGTTTATAATCCATAGCAGGGGGCCAAGTATGGATCCCTGTGGCACCCCTGCAGTCATGTTAAAAACGGATCCGTGGATTGTTCTGTCATGTAGATAATTTGATAAAAGCTTCCGAAGATAAAAGGGGACCTTTTTCCTGTGGAGAGTCCCTAGGATGACTTTCCACGGTAGGCTTTAAAAGCGTTCTTGACGTCCAGTAAAATCGCGAGGAACAAGTCCCGTCTTCTAGGCGGAGACTTGCGGAGGAGTTCAACCTGCGTCTGGATCCGCTTTATGGGGCCGATGGTTGAGTAGCCCTTGCGGAATCCGTACTGGGCGTCGGACAGCAGGTCGCTCCCCTCCGCGAAGTCCCGGAGGCGTGCCTCCACGATGGACTTGGATGCTTTAGCCAGGGCGCCGAGTAGGCAGATCGGGCGGTAGGAGCCGGGGCACTTTGGTATGAGAACGAGGTTTGCGGCCTTTCATGCCGCAAGGAACGAGCCCGTCCGGAACATCCCAGTCGCCGCGGCGGCTACTGCTTCCGGGTATTCCGTCATTAGTAGCTTGACCGCGGAGACCGGAACGCCGTTGGGGCCTGGTGCCTTTCTCTCCTTGAGGCGTGCCGCCGCTTCGTACACCTCTTGCACGGTGACTTCTGGAGGATCCTGTTCTTTCGTCCCTGGGGCCTCCAGGTAGGGGGCACGGTCAAAGGGAGGATGTTTTGGGAAGAGGACTGATATTGCCTCTTGGGCCTCGTCCGGCGTGAGGTCCACTCTCCGTTTAAAAGGCGGGCACCCCTTTACCATCTTATATGGACAGCCGCAGGGATCGTCCTTCAGCTCTTCGAGAAAGGCTCTCCCGGAGCTTTCTTTACTTCTGGAGATCTCCCTGCGTAAGAGGGTCCTCAGCCTCTTATACTCGGCGCCATGGTACAGGGCATACCTCCCCTCGGGTGCACGCCTCCGGGCACGCGTAAAAAGGCACCTCTCTCGAAGGCACCTCTTCCGTAGATGTCCGATCTCCGCAGTCCATCAGTACTTTGGTGTGCCGCGGCGCCTAAGATTCGTGCCACGCAGTCTCTAAGAGCTCCTGGAGGCCCGTCATCAAAGCGGGCGGGCCATCCGGGCCTATGCAGGCCCTAAGGAATTCCTGGAGTTCGGCGGTTACCTGGCGCCTCATAGGCGGATGCAGCCTTGCAGATGATTGCTTTAAGCTGGTCGTCACGTGAAATTCGATTATGTGGTGGTCACTTAGTGATTCTTCGTCATTTAAAACTCTCCAGTTTAAAATCCTGTGGGCCTCTGTCCGGCGTGTGATAGTTAGGTCTATACAAGAAGTGCGCCCTGCCCTGTGGAATGAAGGAGCACCTGTGTTAAGCACGACTAGGTCCATGGCCGCCAACCATTCGAGGACTGTGTGTCCTCTCCGATTCCTAGCGGAAGAGCCCCACGCGCCGGCGGAGGCATTAAAATCTCCTGTTATAATTAAGAGCTTGTCACATTGGTTAAAATAAGCGGTTAAGTCTTCCAAAAGTTTGATAAGATCTTCAAGTGGGACGTTGGGGCTGCAGTAGCATGAATAAAAACGCCCAACGTTCGCCACGTCAATTCAGTAAAACCGTAGCCGCTGCCATGTCCTGAGATCCGGGAGTGGCAGCGACGGTCAAGTACAATGCTTGTTGCCCTCTCGCCGTCGGTAAACCAGTCTGGGCGGTTCTCTTCTGCCCACCGGACATTGGGTACCAGGGTAAAGCCTTTGGAATCCACCGCGGCACTGGGGTGGCCTCCGGGAGTAGATTGGGCCGCTGTGGGGCATGGCCTTGAGGCGGAGAGCACGGGTGCGCTCAGGTATTGGTTCGGCCGCGGAACTTCGGACATGCGGCGACGTTGGCTGCGTGCCCCTCTTTACCGCTGTTGTAGCACGTCGCTTTCCCCGTGCACTCCCTGGAGAGGTGCTCCAGCTCTCCGCATTTATGACAGCGCTTGGCTTTGACTGCGTCAAAGGTGCATGAGGGGGCAGAGTGCCCCACACGTTGGCATCGTTGGCATGTCGGGACACTGATCCACTCCGAGATGGGGCACGAGGACCACCCTATTTGAATTCGCTTAATGCCGAGAATCTTGCCGGCATCCGCCCGGGCGACTCGGACCAGGGCCGTCCACGGACCGGTAACGCCTTTTTGGGGGGGTCGACCGTCAGTGGTCGCTCAAATTGCGCCGCCTTGCGGAGGGCTCTTTCGATGTCTTCGGCAGAGGTACCCTCAATGATGTTCTTTACAAGGAGGCGTCGCATAGAGGAGCGGTCCAGGCTCACGTCCGCCTCCCCGGCTGACTGCAGGGCTTGAAGGAAGGTGCTGGGCCCTGCTTCTGCCGCCTCCGCAACTACCAGCCGCACATCTTCGCTGGGCAGTTGCATGACGCGGTTGACTCTGACGTCGTGTGCGTTGGGGTCCACCCTGGTCCCCAGCTCCCGGATCATGTCCGCGTAGGTTTTGCCTTCCTTCTTTTTTAGAAGAAAGGTCGTTGTGGGGCTGGGCTTGCTTTTCTTCACGCTGTCTAGGGCCTTCCTTCGTGTCGTAGGGGTGACGGCGAGGTGTAGGCCTTGAGCTCGGGCCAGGCACTCGAGAAGTTTTCCGACTCCCCTCTGCACCCCCTGGCTATTTATATGGCAGGGGATAGGTCCAAGGCTTCCTGAGCCCACTAGTGCCTTGGCCTTTGTTAACGCTTGGTCCAGGAGGTTCTTCTCCTGGATAACCGTCGCATCCTGGGGGAGCCGGAGCGCCACCAGGGCCCTCGTAATAGGCTCGCCGTCGTCCCCCGTCTCGCTTATACGACGGGACAGGACTACGCCTGTCCTGTCTCCCGCCTCCCCGGCAATGCCCTGGAATTGTTCTGCCATACAGCTTAGTCGGAGGGGTCGTCCTCCCTGGCCACCAGAATCCGAAGGGGACTCTCCTTTAGAATGCTCACTCCGAGGGGTGTTATCCTCGTGTAGACGGCTAGTGGCCAGTCTTCGGTGAGGAGTTGTTTGAGGTCCTCCTCCGTGCTGCAGGCGTCTATTAGCGCGTTTATTTTCTCGGCCTGACCGTTTATTGCACGCTCGTAGGGGTGCACTGGCACCCGGAGTCGGTAGTCTCAGGAGCGGTCCAGGTGCCGACATCCTTTCTTTGTGTCCTGGCCTCTTTTACGGTAACACGGAGCTCCTCCGCCAGGCTCTTAACCATAGTGTCCAAGTTTTTTCTGTTGGCCGTTTGACGAATCAGCCTATCCACTAACTCCGTAATCTTCTCCAGGTAGTTCCTGAGTGCCGTTTCGCCGAGGTTAGCCGTTTGCTCGCCAGGAGTCGTCACTGTATTCGTCGAGGGTTGCGATGCGTCGGTCCCGCTTTTGTCGCGCTCCTTAGGCGGCGGTTGGCGAAACATGTTTCTTAAGGCCAGTCTTGTTTAAAAGTCAGTAATTGTAAAAATGAGCATTAAAACCTAAGTAGATATAAAAACAATAATTTTAAAGTTAAAATTGTAAATATATTAAAAAAAACACACTGGGGTTTGAACCCAAACCGATCTTGCCTCGGTGGATTTTCCAGTCACCGGTGCTGTCCACTCTGCCACCCGCTACTTCTCCGTAGAGGTAGCTTCGTGCGCACCTGACGGTTGTTGGTGGTATATATACACAAGCACGTTACTACACAGAGTGTGTGTGCGTGTTTACCTGATTATAAGATGTGTTTATTTATAATAATAATAATAATAATAATAATAATAATAATAATTATTATTATTATTATTATTATTATTATTATTATTATTATTATTATTTTTATTATCATTATTATGTGTTAGGACAATACAATTGTGAGGTGTGAATGTGTATCCTCGTTATTTCATGGTTACCATCTAGCTATTCTCAGCCCATCGCACCTAATATCGACGCGGCATTTCCTCTGCAAACTGCCAGTGAAAGAAGCTGCCTCAGAAATTCGTCTTCGCGTTTATCCCCGGTGTTTGCTCGTATTCGATCACCTAAGTCTTTTATAAATTTCCTTGTACTTCTGCTGACCGGGCCCAACGTTTCCATTGCAATCGGCACGAAATTGTATCTAGGCTCTAACTCTGTGTATTTACGCCACTTTTCTTTTTCTGCATGTTCGGCAACCCATCCCGCCTCCGTCGCGCTGTGGTATAAATAAGACGGTGCGGTCGTGCAGGATACGGTCGCATCCCAAACCAGGCATTTTCCTTTTTCCCACGGCGGAATGGTCACACCGTCAGGCCTTTTATCGTCATGTAGTCCTAGTCTGGGTTCCAGCATGCTAGGTATTCCCGCTTTCCGGAGAGCTCATTGAATTATTGAGTGTATTTCGGTGTGCCTAGGGGCCCGACCTTGGCTCTTGATGCAGCTCAATGGGTGGAGGCCATCCTTCTCCACTGCTTTTCCACAGGCCTTACAAATGTGAGGTTCGCATATTTGCCCGCCGATTCTCAGAGCCGACACCATGCGGAATGAGATGTTGTCCAGCATGGTGCCGAGCTGCGGTGACGGAAGGGCCCTGAGAAATCCGCCGCTGAAGGTGTCTCGTGCGGCCAAGAAGACCGCTTTCTCTGTGGGAGACTCAAGGATTTCGATGATCTCACGGGCTATGACTTTGCATCTGTAGTTGTCGAGCACTCTCTGCGTTGTAAGTTTTTTCCAAGGGCCTGGGTCCAATCTCAGTTTGACCAGTGACTCTGTTTTTTGTTTTTTTTTTCTGGGAGGTTTCGATAATGCATGATGCACATGCGCCACTAGCAGCCTGCGTGACTAGTGTGAGACTCGCAAACCCACTAAACCCGGAGACCTCCCCACCCCTCCAGGCTCGGTATTACTTTGGCATTACATCGAAACATGCCTTCTGCTTAGCTATGTACAACCGGTGGTGAGCACTCGGGTCAACTAGCGTCTCAGCCAGCTGGCCAAATTCTATTAATGACGCTGCGTAACATATGGGGGCCAATTCGGTTGCTGATCGAATACCCAGTCCACCTTCTCTTATGGGGAGACTTGCTCTTCGCCACGTACTGTCCGTGAAGTCAATGTTGAGAACTTCGCTCAATATGTCTCTCGTAGAGTCGTCATACGATTGCAGGGCGTCGGGACATTGGCTTGTCGGTGAAGTGCGTAGTGTGTAGTTGAATTTAGGGGAACCTAAACTATGCCTCCAAAGGCATAGTGCCGCTTGTGAGTGCATAGCCAACAGACGAGGTCGCGTCTGTAGCAACGCGCCGCGTTTGTCTCCTAAGGTCTTGAAAATACTTTGTGGACTAAGTAGAGCCCCAAGAACCGTTACCTCGACCGGGTTAACTCGCCTAGAGCCTGGTAAAACGGCAGCAATTGTGTCGTATGCTTCGTCTCGTTCTTTAGAGTCCACCCCAACCGCTATTACTACGCATTTGGAAAGATTGAGAACTGTCCCCCCTTCACTCGCAAACTGTGAAACCTTGAGTAAGTCAGCGGCCACCACTTTTGCCGGCCCTTCTAATGTACCATCATCCAGGTACCAGATGTTTAGCGGGCTTCTCACTTGTGCCACTAAACTGGAGATTCCTAGGCTAAACAGGGCGGGGCCCAGTGGATCTCCTTGTTGCACTCCATTTGTTGATTTAAGTGGTTCTTTGTCGCACCAGGATAGAAGTGATGGATCCCTGTAGCTTTGCCACACTAGCGGCAGGAGTTCTGGTACTTGAAGTCTTACATCTTCTAATATTACGTCGCGTCGTATTGTGTTAAAAGCGTTGCTAAAGTCTAGCTTGACTAGAACCCGCACAGGACTGTCTGTTTCGATATATGCTCGTACAGCGTGAACGGCTGCTTCCGCGCCTCCTTTTATAGAGACCCCTACTTGCCTCGGTCCTAAAGCTTTCATTATAGAAGTTTTACTAATGGCGATAGCCACCTTTGCCACAAGCCTTCGGATGGTGAGGCCACATGCTATGGGTCTGATTGAGCCGTCCTTCTTTTTTAGGGCCGTAAGGTTTGCCCCGTAAAATATTGTCAGGCATAGAGAAGGCAGGTTGCCGTTTAGTGCCGAGGCTACCAGGGAGCAGACTTCTTCTAGAAGTCTCCCGGATGAGGGTACTGAGTTGTCTAGCATGTCCCGGAGATGTCGGGGGCGCAGCCCATCTATGCCAGATCCCAATGCTACGGCGAAAGATCGGACGGCGTCAGAAACCAATTTATGATGTATAATGTGTCTTCCTGTTGTTAATGGTGCGTGAAGGGATCCTAAGTGTTCGCTTGCATCTGATAATAGAAGGGGGTGCTTTCTTTTTAATTCCTGCTCCGTGTGATCGTTGAATGGTGCAAAAGAGTCGGTCAAAAGCAAGATCCGTGCGGCGGAACGCACATCGCCTTCGGCCAATTTGCGCTCTGCCATCTTTCCCCTATCGTGATCTGTATCGAGTGGTGTATCGTACTGTATAATATTATGGTTAGACTCGTCTAGGAGACTTGCAAGTGTTTTCCATCGTGATTCAGTAACGTTATTTCTAATTAGTTGGCATAATGTTCGGTCATTGTGCCTCCGTGCTGGGATGCGTAGCAGGAGTATTGGCATTATTAGAAGCCTCTCCCAAGACGCATTGTCTTTCCTTGTGTTGAAGTTGGAAAGTGCTTCAGCGTATGCTGCGCAGCATATTTTTCTGACTCCTCTGGGTATCACTTTGACTAGTTTAATGTTTCGATGCACCCGGGCCAGGGAACCGATTAGCGTAATCGAATCAAGGTTCGCATCCAGTTGCCTGTTCGGGTCGTCTTGAGCCGAAAGCGACGCAGGCGACGGCGAGTCTCTTATAGGTTGACTAGATGAAGGCCGGGTATATGTAGGGTGAAGGCGCGTCATATGCATACGTAAGCCCCGGAGTGACCTTAGGGACTTCCTGCACGTTTCGCAGGATATGATTGTTGAGATCGTAGTTGAGGTTGATCGGGGTTTATATGGGCTGGAGGTTGGGAGCTCATGGTAAATTCGTAGTGTTTTGATGCTCTTCTTCGCTGAGGTTTTCTATTAAAATAGTGGGCGTTGGTGTCTCTTTACCTTCCATGGCTGATATCAAAAGTGCCTTTTATGATTATTATTATTATTAATTGTGAGGTATAAACGTTTGAGCCAGGGTTATAATGCTCTGCTGATTTCCTTAATTCATGGCGCCTATGATAGAAGCCACGTTCCCCCTACACACGGCCACAGACATCATCTGTCTCAAAAATATGGCCTCGCGTCGATCACTCGTAATATCTTCTATACGCTTGCCAATATCCTTCAGGATTTTCGCCGTACCTGTGCTAATGGACCCAAGTGTCTTCAATGCAATGGGTACAAAGTGGTACCTCCTTGACAGCTCGAGATACTTTTCTCGTTTTCCAGAGTCCGCGCGTTCTGCAACCCAGATTCAACTGCGCTGAATTTTACCATGTGACCATAGCGGAATCGTGACCCCGTCAGCGCTCACTACTTCCATAAAGAACTTTCGGCTCGCGTGGGGATGGTATCCCTGCCCTTCTAAGGGCTCTTCTTACTACGGCGTTGACTTTCGCGTGTCTTGTAAGTCTGCCAGGGCTTTTTAGACAGCTTCGAGGATGTAGACCATCAGAGTCAACAAGTTGGATGAAAGACATGAGAAAGGCTGGCAGACGGGCGCGCCTATCCTAAGGGCTGGCACCATGCGGAAGGAGTTGGGGTCCAGCATAGGCCAAGCTGGCGGGAGGGCAGTGCTTGGAGCCAGCCCCTGCTGGAAGGATGTTAAGCCGCTAAAAAACGGCACGTTCTCTTGATGATGTAAGGTTATCCATAATATACCTTGATGATTTCTTACTTTTACAAGCGTCGAGAAAATGTTGGTTCACGTGCTCTTTCAGGGGGCCGGGGTCAAGTTGGCTCCTCATCGTCGCATCTGCCAACATGGTAGTTTTCTTTAACACGATTGTTGCATCTTCATTAACAAGTGATTCCGCTAGAGAGCCAAATTGATTGAATGATGCAGCATAGCACACTGCGGCAAGGTCGATGGACCTTCTAATACCAAGGCCTCCGAAGGCTATTGGAAGGCTTGCTCTTTTCCATAAGTTCTCCTCTAAACTAATGTTCAATACCTAACCCAGAATATCCCTACTTATCTCGTCGTAAGCAGTGAGGCCTTTGGTATATGTGAAGGTCGGGGATGCTCGCAACAGATAGTTAAATCTTGTTGACCCAAGACTGTGCCTCCACAGACAAAGGGCCGCCTGTGGGTGCATATTTGTCAAGCGTGGGCGCATTTTTACAAGAGCTTCTCGTTTTGCGCGAAGAACCCGTGGGATTCCTTTACACATGACGGGAGCACCCAGAATATCTAGGCCCTCTTGTGTCGTACACATTATTGCGGGAAGTGCTTGCATGATCGTTTGAATAGATTTCTCTTGCTCTTGCGCATTGCCTCCTATCGCTGTAACCTCACACTTAGAGGCGTTGAGCGTTAGCCCTCCCGTTTCCTCGAACTGTAGCACGGTCTGTAGATCTTTCGCCACAACGTCCGCGGGACCACCCAGGATTGCATCATCCAGATACCAGACGTTAAAGGGGCTCTGTAGACTTGATACCATTTCAGAAATGCCAAGACAAAACAGCGCTGGCCCTAGTGGGTCTCCCTGTTGGATACCGGTCCTGGACTCTATGGTTACATCTGTATTCTAAGCAAGCATTGACGCACTTCTGTAGCCCTGCCACACCATCGGTAGGAGTCTTAGAGCCTTCTTTTGTACTTCATCAAACATTTGATCTCTTCTAAAGGTATTAAACGCATTTCGAAAGTCTAGTTTAACTGGCACTCTTGTCGGCCCCCTGCCTGCAAAAAGGCTCGCGTAGCATGCACGGTGGCTTCTGCTCCTCCTCTAATGGCAACCCCAACTTGGTGAGGAGAGACTGCTGTCACAATGGTATTTTTATTCACAGCCATGACAATTTTAGTAGCCATTCTTCGTAAGGCCAGTCCGCACGCAATGGGTCTAATTGAGTTATCTTTTTTTCTAAGGGCGGTTAGGCTTGCACCATAGAAAATCGGTAGACAGAATGACGGCAAGGTACCATTAAGTACTGTAGTCACAAAGGTACTCAGTTCGTTCAGTAGACATTCAGAAGAAGGAATCGTCTGGTCGAGCATGTCACGTAGATGTCGAGGACGCAGACCATCCAAACCGGCTCCGCTTGTGAATGGAAACGATTTAAGGGCCTCATGGACCTGAAGTACGTCAATCTTACAAAGGTTTAAGGCGACCAGTTGTTGGAGCAGCTCTATGCGCTCTTGGCAACTAGATGGGGAACGTGGATGTTTGGCCCGCAGTTCGGATTCTGTGTGCGCGTCGTATGGTGCGATTATGTCTGAGGACAGCAGGGCTCGAGCGGCAGAACGGATATCACCCTCTGCTTATTTCATCTCTGCTTGGCGTATACTATTTTCATCCTCATTTACGTGGCGTATCTTGTCAATAGTGCTGAGTGCAGTCGCGTCAGCCACACCTTAAAGAGTCCTAGAATCTATTACATTTGTTAAGATCTATTATTATTATTATTAAAACAATTATGTACCGAGTCGTCACGGAAGATAAGAAATGGTGCCTATCTGTCAATATGGAGCAAAAAAGGGAGTAGGTGCCTCCAGCAAATACGTCGAAGCCGACAATCAAGCCGGATATCCACCCAAAGAAAACAACAAGGAGCTCTACATTGCCCAATGCACGGCGTAACGTTGGCTATTCAACAGAGAAGACCCGATCGACAAATCATACTGCTCCACGACAACACCAGGCATCATGTAGCACAAGTCGTCAAAGTCGCACATTCCAAAACGTTTGGAATTAGACTTTTAATATGTGCGACAAGCCTGTTAAGTACGTCCAAAAAACAGCAAACGACGAGAAAACTATGGCCCGTGTGAACTGCGATTGACGAAAACTCGAGCATAACATATGCGCCGCTGGATGCGACCATGAACATGAATGTTCTTCTGCCCTTATAACTTTCACGACCAACTTGGACTGGCCGCCATATCAGCGGATGACATTGTGGTTGGTAAGGTACTTCGTGATTTGTCACATACCAAATAAGAGGTGCAGGTCGTTCTGGTGGGTTGGCTGGCCGTGTTTTCCTTCGAGTGAAATTGCGGCGAGGATCGAACTGAAGACGATGTTTTAGTGAAGACGGTCTGGTGCACTGCAGAGTGTCTACTAAACGTTTTTACTGCGCTCCCCTTTATTTCGATTATTTGTAATTTGCTCTTGTCATAGCAAATTAGAATAATTATTTACAGCCGCCGGTACATCCTGCAGCGCCTACCTAATTTAGGTAGTACAGATGGTGTGTAGCCGCAGCTTCGAGATACCTGCAGGTTTCTTCTCTGTTTTAAGCTATATATATATATATATATATATATTTATCATCATTATCTTATTTATTGACCAAAAAGGTATATTACACGTCATATTATTTAAAAACATTGGTTAATTAGTTTCTTTCCCTTGCCAACCGTCGTAGGCTATCGAAGCTCTGGCACCCCTCGGAATGATATCGGGGGCAATGCTGAAGGCAATATCTGCACATACAGGTTGCTTGCGGCTTATGAAAGTCTCTTTGGGAACAAAGCTGGTGATGGAGGCCATGCACAGCGTACCGAGTGATGACATGTCGGAGGTCCTGCAGGGGTTCCTTCCAAGCAGAGGATGTTATGGCTCGAGTTCGGTAGAAATCCGTGGGGATGTCGCGCATCTTCTCTGCGAAGGTAGTCCTGAACGATTGAAAAGCAGGTGTGGGCCGGAGCTGGAAGCGTGGCACGAGGTCCTCTAGATATGGTCCTGTCTTGGCCAACGCGTACACCAGTCGGTTCTGGGCGTTCCGCGGCAAGCCCAACACTCTCTTCAAGAACGTTGCGTTGACCTTGTCCAGTTGGTCCAGCTGATGTGCCGACAGGTGCTCCCAGATGACATCGATTCCGTAGGAGGCAACCAAAGATACCTTGAGGTGGAAGAGTTGAAGGGCGGTCGACAGGGAGAGCTTCTGGGGCTCGCCGATCGTCGCCATGGCCACGACGCTCTTTGACACGCGCTCGGTGATGTGCTTGCTAAAGCACACACCCCTGCTGTAGAAGACCACCCCCAGGTAGCAGAAGTTGCTAACATACTCAATGGACGAGTTGCGTAGTCGAAGACGATCGACGCGTTCACACACATGCCGTTGTTGTCACAGTACTTCTTAAGTACCTTGATGGAAGCCTGGAGGTCTTTATATATAATATTAAGAATACTGATAAATCGACAATTGCCTCCTGAGAACGTGTGCACTGGAGAGATTACTCTATCTTGTCTAGAGTGAGTTGGGACCACTTCAGCAGCCTGCCGCGGACGGACGTCGCATTCCCGCGTTGGACGTCGAGGTCGAGACGCTGTCTAAAGAAAGCCGCAGATCTCTTGTCTCCGGTTGCAAGATTCAACTGCTCGCCGACTCTGTGGAGAAGTTTGCGAGCGAGGTTGCCTAACCCGCCCAAGGTTTCAAACGCTAGCGGTTGAAACTCATGTGGGTAACCTAATGAGGCGTATGTTGCGAGCTTCCTCGTCTCCGCTAGATTACCGACGTGACCTGCCGAGATCGCCCCGCCACCGACCATTGGAGGTGCTAATGAGTCGATGACAGTGGCATCCCAGACAAGCATCCTGCCTCTACTAAAGGGAGTGAGAGTCATCTCATCCGGGCGCTTACCATCGTCGGCGGACAGGCTCTGGGGCTCTAGAATGCAGGGGAATCCACTTGACCGAAGCGCTCGGCCGAAGGTGTCGTTAATACCGGCATGTCTGGCCCGCCGTCCCGCACTCATAATGCACGACAACCCGTGATGGGCTAATTTGTCAACGGGGATGGCCACATTTAGAGTGATGGACGGATACAAGGTCACAGCCGAGACGAAGACCTACACCGATTCGGGTTGTTTCGTCGGCCAGAAGGGTGCCTTGGAAGTGCATGCAACCAGGCTCCAGAGTCTTTGGCAGCGACCGCTCGAAGGCGAGCCTTTGTGGGGTCGTCGATAGCGCCCACAAGTAAGCCGCGGTACGCTTCGTCGTATAACAATACTTGGCTCAAAGTTTCATTCGGAGCGCCCCTGCAAGCTATATTTAGCTCCTCGAACAGGCGTTTCTTGAGTTCCTTGTACTGACAAATGCCGGCTTCGTCTAACAGTGCGATGGCATTTTTCTCGGATTGGAAAAAAGAGGAGACTATCGCTGGTCCTGCGGAAACGAGCGGATCCGGGATTCCCAGACCCCCCTTTGAGATCGGTAGTTGTGAATGTTTTTGAGCGGAAGGCGCCAGCGATAGATTAAGAAGAGTTTCAAGGGCGTTTAGAGTTAATTTATTCAATGGGCACAGGTCGTCCAACTGTCCTGCTAGATCGTCTCCGCAAAAAAGGTGGGTAATCCTCGTAACTGAGAACGAGGATCGAAGTAAAAAGAGCGCGCGGTGAGCGCCGAGCGGCGCAAAGTTATCGGCGACGTCCTACGGCTTGTTCTGCCATTTTTCAAGTGCGAGTGCGAGCCCTTCCGGCCGAAGGGAGACTCCCAGAAACCTCAAATCATTTTCGTGGGCAACCTTACATCCCGGCAGTAAAGCTTGAAGAATGCGAAGGTGTAGTATCGCCTGTAACATAAATCTCACATTTCTTGCGATTCAGCTTCAAACCCGAAGTCTCACTGAAATCAATCACGCGCCGATCGTCATCAAAAACCATGTCTACATCGGCCCCAGCACACCGTCATCCATACCAAATGTTCAGTGGACTTTTAAGAGAGTCAACTAGCTCTTTAATGCTCAGGCAAAACAGAGGGGGGGGGGGCAAAGGGTCACCCTGTTGCAGCCCCGTAGCCGAAGCTATAAGATCATCTGGTAGGGCCAGGTAAGAAGCGGTACGGTACGCTTGATTAACGTGGTGCGGCAGCTGGAGGCAGTGTGTTGCAACCGCCTTCAAATCATAATCCCATATATATATATATATATATATATATATATATATATATGTATATACGTATGAGAGTGTCTAGAGAAGCAGCCCAAGACGCCACAAGAGTTTATGGACACAAGCAACACTATCACCTAAGACAACAAATACCTTTGTTCGGAGAGGCTCTTCCGCCAAGCAGCTTCGGCAGACAATAAGAAGAGTACTGCCAAGAAACGTGAAAGTAGACGTCGTCATCTTTTACGAAAAATGAGCCCGGATATTTTGAATGATATGCATGCAGTCTCCTGAAAGAAAAAAAACCAACGCGTTGAACCTTGAATAAAGAGGCCTCTCCTGGCTGGAGATTGACCGGGTAGAAGTTTTCTATAGCTGCTACTTCTCTCCGAATTTGGAGAATTTCTCGACGAACTTGCCCAGAGCGCGCGGGCACATGTAGGTAAGAGGGTAGTGATTACCGGGGATTTTAATGCAGCCAGCATGCCGGACCACAACTAGACGGGCACAAACTCTACAGGAGTGGATGGCTGAAAAGAGTCTGATGGCTCTTAATGACGGAAGGGCCTCCATCTTTTCCAGAGGGAGCCAGACGGCCTTCATTGACCTCACAATTGGGCGGCCTTTCCACTGGTGGCAGAGTGGAGGGTGAGGGAGACGAAGGAGACTATGAGTGACCACAGACACATCTGTTTCACCATCAGTACATCCGAAGGGGCCCTCGCCCCACCCCCTAGTAAGAGACGAGAAATGCGGAAACTCGACGCCAAGATCCTAAAGGCTGAGATAGACGAGGGCTGCAATCGACTGAGAAACACGGTGGGGGATGAATACCAAATCATCAACATACTTTTTACAGCATGCGAGAAAGCTGCTCCCTCACACCACCACGGGAGCCGCCACCCTACCAACTACTGGTGGAACAAAGAGATCGCAGCTGCCCGCAGAGCTTGCATTAGGCTAAACAGGGTTTACACGAGAACACGCAGCTGGTTGGCTGAGGAGAAAAAAAGACTTGTGGCCTTGGTGGGCGAATCAGCGGCGCTATACGCAGTCCCAGTCTGGCGGGATATGGCAATGCGGACGGCAAAAAATAGGCGGGCCCTAAGATCAACCCAACAAACGCTGGCAATCAGGGTAAGCCGGGCTTATCGAACCGTTCTGACCGAAGCTCTCCTGGTCCTAGCCAAGCTGCTCCTTTACACCACTACGGGAGCCGCCACCCTACTAACTACTGGTGGAACAAAGAGATCGCAGCTGCCCGCAGGGCTTGCATTAGACTAAACAGGGTTTACACGAGAACACGCAGCTGGTTAACTGAGGAGAAAAAAAGACTCCTGGCCTTGGTGGGCGAATCGACGGCGCTATACGCAGCCCCAGTCTGGGGGGACATGGCAATGCGAACGGCGAAAAATAGGGGGGCTCTAAAGTCGACCCAACGAACGCTGGCAATCAGGGTTAGCCGGGCTTAACGAACAGTTTCGACCGAAGCTCTCCTGGTCCTAACCAAGATGCTACCATGGGACCTCCTAGCAAAGAAGTAAAATGGTTCTAGACAAAGGTCTTATCTTACCAGGGCCAGGAGTGTCACCATATCGGCCTGGCATGATAAATGGGCGCAGGTAAGACCCGGTGTGACTAAAGGGAGCTGGACCAAAAGTCTGAATACGGACCTGAATACGGATCTGAATACGGACCGAATATGACCGCCGACAGGAGGAACTTTCCCTACTAGACGACTCAGATTCTGACCGGACACGGCCAGTTCAAGAGCTACATGTCAGGGATCAAGAAGGCCATCAGCAATATCTGCGTACTATGCGACTTTAAAGAGACGGACAACGTGGAGCATACTATTCTGCGGTGTGATGCTCTTAGGCAAGTACGGGATGCAGCACCAACCGCTGTGAGAGATCGACCCAACAAGGAAGTGGTCGCCCATATGATAACTTTGGCGGAGGCATAGAGGGAGGCGACGAACTTGTTTGACGCCGTTTTGACATTTAAGACAGCCAAGGAAACGGCCAGGCGAGAGAGGTTTGAGCGGGTCTGTCGGTAGAGTGGTCAAGACGAGAAGCCGAGAGAGGGAGAGGGAGTGGGGAGCAGCCGGGCCCTCATGGACTCGACGCACCCCCACAGGCCGTATTACTAAATGGCATCTTCCTATCGAACCGCAGGTAGACATGCGTGATGATAGTCAGGGATAGAACTGATTGAAGGAGAACGGCAGAGACGCCTCTCCCACGGCTTCGATGTAATGCCAAAGTAATACCGAGCCTGGGGGGGGTGGGGAGAAATCCGGGTTTAGTGGGTTTGCGAGTCTCACACTAGTCAGGCAGGGTGCTAATGGCGCATGCGCATCACGCATTCCCGAAACCTCCCAAACAAAAAAATAGTTTGGCTAAGCCAAGATGTCTGGCTTAGCCTACTGCCATCTGGTACTGTTAGTGCTTGTAGAGAAAGTAGAGAGGCAAACAACGAGCTGAAGCGTCTACAGACGCTTGGTTTAATTATGAAGCTAAAGCGTTTGACTGCCTCGACCACTCGCTTATGGAACCAATTCTAACTTACGGAATTACTCTGTGGGGCGCCACGTATTCAATGACCCTAGACAAGCTAAGGGTCGTTCAGAATGACGCGGCTAGAGCCATAATAGGTCTTTCTCGTCGCGCGAGTGTGACTCCATGGTACACCAGGCTCGGGCTTCTCAAGCTTGATCAGCTGACACGTTTAAAGTTAGCCGTGCTAGCCTTTAAGGTGCAAAACAATGGAATCCCTTCAGATTGTGTTTTTGACTTCGGCCTTGCCCCAGTACGGTCGCAGCGCTACAGGAACCCACTCAGGGTGCCAGGGTTCTTCGCTTCGAAATGCAAGCCGGGCCGCTGTTTTTAAACGACATCTTCTCTTACTGCTGAAGAACGAAGAAACAAGTGATTCCGAGTGAATTGTTTTAAATTTATTTACTATATAGGTATTAAACTTGTATTAGCTTGGTTCTAAAGTTTCTAACTTGTATTGTGTTAATTATACTCAATTTTGTTGCTTTATCGCGTATACACTTCTGATTTGTGCATACACTCGTAAACTTCTGTTGTGTAACTTATACTTAATTGTATTGCTTTATCGACTACACACTTTTGATCGGTATAAACACTCGTATCAAATGTATATTTTGAATGAAAGGTGACGGATTGCCAACTTGTTGGGCACGTCAATAAACCTGATTGATTGATTGTACTACTTGTCACCAAGCCTTAAATGCAGCAGGGTGTACAAGCGCGTCCAACCAACCTCAAAATTTTATAATTAGTAGGCGTTGGACAGAAAGCGAACAAAGCCAAACGGAAATTTAATAAAGAAGGCAACTCTAGTCAGGCTGTAGAATTACCAAAAACATCCAGGACCAACGTGAAACATGCTCCTCTGAGAATCTAACATGTAACTTCGGTAATAGTTTTGACGGAAACATTTGGTGCAAACCATTTTGTTTAGGAATTTTATGGCTGCCACTGCCCAGCCATTGTCCAACGGGTGACGTTTGTGTATAGTTGGGCGGGCATTTTAAAAACATTACACTGGTATTAGCAAATATTGGTATTGGATGATACTGTGGTCAAGGACACGCGTCAGTTTATAGTCGTAGCAATGTGCAGTATTCACAGTTAAATCAGTACCGCAGATTTGACCAAAGACCTTACAGAGAACATCCCAGCAATCAATTAGCTAAGCGCGTTTCGATATATCGTCTCCAGTAACATCTGCGCTTATCAATGTTCTCCACTACTACGGTATCTAGATATGTAGGGACTCGCAAACCCCCACATTATTTGTAGACTTGCGTAGATCCGACGCCGAATGGCTTGCAAGCTCAAACAAGCTGAACACACATGGAGGGGACTACCCAGCGTCTGCAAATCAATGCAGAAGTCTCTGCCTCAGTGGCAACAAACAACGAAGATTTTAAAGGCTATTAGCGGCTAAGTCTAAAAAAAAAGTCTAAAAGTCAGCCCCTTTCGGGGCTGACTCTCAGCCAAGATCCAACGTCCATGGGACTGCTTTACGCACTGCTTCATAGACGGACCCCCAAAAATACAAATGTGCAACGGTGGGGTTCGAACCCGCGCACCTGCTATGTGTCTCCTCCGGTCGCGAGGCGCAGACGCATGCTACCACGCCACCGGGCTCGACTTAGCGGCTAAGTCTGTGGCAAGCAACTGCCACACCATGCGCACTTCTCAGGGCTTTCGGGGAAGAGTCTACGGATAGGCTGAGCATGAGAAAACACACCTGCTTTCTCCCCCGAATTCCCGATCGGTGGGGAGTAAGTAGATGACTGGTTTTTAATCGGTCGGAGCCTCACATTTGCAGCCGAGTTTTTTTGCAATAATGCCCGTGTGTGCATACCGCATTTTCCTGTTGATCCTTTATGAATATTAAAAAAACGTTGCGCGATCACGGAGGTCATGGTGAAAGCTGATGACCCTGCTAGTTTCGTAGGGGGTGATCGCTGCGGTGCAATACGCTGCCTGCAGACCAAGTTTGCGCTGCTGTAAATGTTTGTGACTATAATTGTGTGATTCCATAGTTGACAATACTGATAACCATTTTTAGTCGTTGGCGTCAGTTTCATGCTACGCGGATTGAATTTAGTGTAGTGTTATGTCCATGATGTGTGTAAATCAATAATTATTTTAAGAAGGATGTATATATATATTATATATATATATATATATATATATATACTAATACTTCCATCGAATGACAATTTAACCACCCCCATATATAGCCGTCAGGGTCATCGAGATTAAATGTGTTTTTATCCGAGAAGACGATGTTTTTCCACTTAATATGTCAAGTTCGTTATCTATGCGAAAATTAACGCCGTGCGACAATGTGCTTCGGTTGCAGTCGCGGCATAAGCATCATTTTCGTGTATCGCACGTTTTTGTCAGAACTTAACACTCGGTACATTGTGAATCGGTGCACTGGCACTCCTAAAGTGGTCTTGAAGAAGACATTTGAGTAGCCAACTGTATGATCCTACGCCCATCTCGAATAGTCAAAATTGGCTTATGCCAGTGCTCTTATGCCATCCTAATCTGATTGCTAAAGCAGTTACTGTATGACCGAGCTCAGCATGTGCCTCACTGTAGAATATTTTGCAGCTATACAACGATTGATTTAGCTAGAGATCGCTACGGACCGCGCACTTAAAAGTGATTAATGAGATTGCACGGCTCCTTTCTAAGACCCACGGCGCTCGGGCGAAAAAAAGACGATTGCTCATGAAGGTAGGAGAATCTGTTCGGTTCACCCGTGTGGATGCAGCACGCGACCGCAACCCAACGCAACAAAGATCTACTACGGAGGACACAGAGAGGGTCTGCGCTAAAAATCATTAGCGGTTATAGGACCGTCATCACACTCGCAGCGCTAGTTCTAGCCGGAACCATACAATGGCATCTCAAGGTTGACATGCGAACAGCTGTGTGGTCGGATGCCCTGTTTGATCATAACGACGTCCATTCGCAGATGATGGAGAAGTGGCAACGTGAGTGGGACGCCATTCAAGAAGGCGAATCTGGCTCTCCTGTTAAGACGCTTATCCCCGACATCAGGTCTTGAATGGATAGGCCCGGTGGAGAAATGACCTACCACATCACACAGGTCCTTACAGGCCATGAAGAGTTCCCGGCGTATTTAAAGAAGATTGGAAAGACGAATTCGAACATCTGCACTTTCTGCAACATGATAGCCCGAGACACACCGGAACATACGGTGTTCCACTGCCCGGTATGGAGAGTACCAAGAGGCAGGCTGCTCGGAGATACTTTTGATCTAAAGGATGTTGTCGCACGTATGTTAAAATCTCGAAAACAGTAGAACAGACTTGCACGCGCAATAACAGGGATCATGATGGCCACGGAGGAGGCTGTACGACGACGCGCCGCCGACTTCATTGTAAAATATGCGGTTGGCGAAGTTATTGGCGTGATGCTGCACGTGGTCTCGGCGGCGGTCGATTTAACGGATGGCGCCCAGCTATGAGCTTTGTGAGAGTCTGATTTGCAAGAAAAATTCATTTAGAGTTTTAAACAAGAACCGGTGCGGATAGTTACACTATAGGTTGTTATAGTATTAGAGACTCCTCCCCCTTAACTGTGAGCAATATCAGTTTCACATATACAGGTAGTTCAATAAGTTCTTAGAATGAGCTTTTTAGAATTCGAATTTTGGCACGCTTTCACCGCTAATAGGAACTGCAACTTTTCGACTGCTAGCACTCAATATATTATGGTGATTGGCCGTTGCGATTTCGTTTGATAGCTTTTCCCGTGCAACGTATCGGCGTGATTTTTAAAAATGGAGAAAAAGAGTTTCGAGTGGTTATCAAGCATTTTTATTTCAAAGGTTGGAATGCGACCCAAGTAAAAATTGAGTTAGACGAGACGTAAAGTGACTCTGCGCCATGTTTTGCCACTGTTTCCAACTGGATTAATGTGTTAAAAAGAGGTCGCAGGAGCACCGAGGATGAACTACGTCCAGGAGGCCAAAAAACGGCAACTGATGAGGAAAACGTAGAGAAAGTGCGAAAAATTCTTGGCACAGATAAGCGAATGAACATTAAGGAAATAGCGGAGGCATTAGGGATTAGTTTAGGCAGTGTGCATTTTATCCTACACGAAAACTTGAAGATGTAAGAGCTTAGAGCAAAATGGCTGCCGCATTTGCTCAACCAAGGCCAAAAAGACGCGCCTGTTTTGGCTTTACAGCGAAATTTGGCCAAGATGTCGAACAATCTGTCGGATTTTTGGTGCAGATTCATGACCGTCGATGAAAGCCGGGTTCATCACTACACTCCCGAGACCCAAGAAGCATCTTGCCAATGGTGTGCACCTGATGAAGGACCTCCGAAGAGGGTGCGGACAACGGCATTGACCGGAAAGGTGATGGCTACAGTTTTTTAAGACCAACGTAGAATAATGCTGGTCGACTACCTTGAGAGCTGTAAAACGATCACAGGAGAATATTATGCAAGACTGTTGGACTGCCGTTAGCAAGAACTCATCGTGAAACGGCCCGCTTTGCAGAAGAAGGTTGTCCCGTTTCACCAGGGCAATGCGCCTGCACACAAGTCCCGGCAAGCATCGGCAAAACTGGCCCAACATAGGTTCGAACTTATTGAACAACCCTCCTATTCTCCAGACCTGGCCCCCTCTGATTATTTCCTCTTCGGACATTTGAAGAATAGTCTCGGTAGAAAGCGTTTTTCCAGCAAAGAAGAGGTTAAGGCTGCTGTCAATGCCTATTTTCAGTCTAACGACGCGGAATTCTACTCAAGAGGTATGAAAGCTCTGAAATCTCGGTGGGAAAAGTGTATTGAGCTTCTCGGGGAGTATATCGAATAAGAAAAATTTAAAAACATGATTTGGAAAATTATCGGTTTTCATTCTAAGAACTTATTGAACTACCTGTATAGTTGTCTGCTAGCAGTCGTGATGTTCGGTTGTTCGAAGTGTTCGCTCCCGTTAAAGACGGGTGAACAACTAGTGGTGTGCAGTCAAGGCTGCTCAAAAGTGTTCCACGGGGGCTGTCTAAACCCCGTGCTCCCCGAGGATGCGCACTCTGCTCCGTGTAGAGCCTGTGACACCCAGGAACCAACTCACGGTACGTTGTGCGGCCGATTGAGCGAGCTACAGTGGAACTTTGTGAAACTGTGGTTAGCACACACGGCACTACAGGAGCGCGTTGCCAAAATCGAGGCAATCCCGCAAGCACAGTTTGCCGCACCCCTCACGCTTACAGAGGGTTTGAACTCCACGCTAAGTGACAAAGTTAGCGTGGAGAAATTCGGCGGAACGCGGACAACGCGGAAGAATAAGAAAGCACGGCTAGCAGACGGCAGAGAAGGAGGTGACGTCACCGAGGAAAGGCCGAGAGAGCCTGCTGGAGAGAGCAAAAACAACCGCGCAGGTGCCAAGAGAAGCTCGGCGTCTGCAGAGTTGAGTAATAACAGTTGCAACTTAAACGGCACTGTTGTTGAGATAAAACCACCGGGTGGTGGTACAGCGACGTCGCCAGCTGCGGTAATAACAACACCGACAGCAGACCAGCTGATCCACAACCGGAGGAGAAGGCAGACGACGATGGCTTTGTTGTAGTTCGTAAACGACGAGACAACAAGTCAAAACATCGAATGCAGAGGGGCAGCGCAACAGATGATATAGGCGGATTGGAAGTCCATGCCAGACCTGGGAAGATCTGCGCCTTGAGAGTGGCACGATTGGCGCAGAAGACGTCGGCGGTCGGGCTGCAAGCGTGGCTAGCTGGCAGGGGCATAACTGTGAAAGCGGTGTGTAAGCTACAAACGCATGGTAGTGATGCTTTGTTCTGTGCGGTAATGCGTGATAAAGATTACGCAAACTGTTGCAGAAATGAATTCTGGCCGATGGGAAGCCTGTTACGTCGCTGGGTTGGGGACGTCCCCTACGAGAGGATGGTTAAGAAGAGTTTTAGTGCGCCTGGTGGTCCAAGCCCCCGTAAGTGACTGACCAATTCTAGAACTGCAAGCGTAGTGGCAAACATACCTCTGCGAGTGCTTTACTGGAATTGTGAGGGACTTAAGGGGGCAATGGATCTTGTACGTGATGACATGTTTAAGTTGGTTGACATTGTAGTCCTTACGGAGACATTTCAGCGGGACGAACTGCATATCAATGATATGCGGGGGTTTCACTAGCTGGCTGTCTTACCTGCGGGAGGTCGGGGAAGACCCACAGGTCTTCCCCGACCTCCCGCAGGTCTGTGCTATCTACCTACATAAACGTTTACCACCGATGCAATGCGTCAGGAAAGATGAATACTGCGTAGTGCTCTCCTCTGGGAGGGTAAACGTCGCTGTATTCTATTTCCCACCCACATTCGATTCTGCGGAGGTTGCTGAGACGGTGAGCTTTGGACTTTCAGAGTTAAATCTGACCATGCCAACTATCGTTGGCGGTGATTTCAATGCCATAATCGATTGTGGGGCCAACGATGATAAAGGCGAGGTGCTGCTTCAGGTGATGGAAAATATCGGTCTGAAATGTGCTAACGCGCGTAAAGACTATACATATTTAAGTCACAATGGAAGCAGCACCATCGACCTGTTGTTTCACAACCTTGTCAGTATCTCTTTTGGACAGAGCGGTGGGCGGTCTTGAGATAAGCCTTGACATCGATTTCACTTGTGATCAGTTGGAGAGAATGATGAGAAGTGCAGTGAAGTGGAAAAGGTTATGGCAAAAGAGATCACGCCCGTGGTACTCTCGAGCCTGCTACCTCGCCCACGGTAAAGTGCTCGGACTCCTGCGCCAAGCAAGAGCCAGAGCACCATCATCACTGCAAGCCAGGCGGGGCTACTTTGAGCGTAGAAAGGCATATAAGACCCTGCTATGATCATAAAAGGGAACACGCAAGGCGGGAGAAACGACGGCTGCTCGAAAGGGCAAAACGAGAGCCTTCAGCTTACATCGTGCGACCTCGTACGGTGAACCCGCTTAGCGACGGGCAGGTAAAGAGCCACCTAACTAATATTTTATTGAATCGTAAAGTTGCGGCCGTATCTCAAATCGTACAGCATCCGCTTACACTGGAGCAGCACAACATGAATCTGCCTTTCGAGGTGGAGGAGGTGTGTCAGATCCTACGGTCACTCCCGAAGAGAAAGAGCTCAGGGCCCGATCAGGTCTGCTATGAGCATTGGATCCAGTCACTTGCTCTCTTGGCTGAAACTCTTTGTGATTTCTTTAACGAAATTAAAAAGAGGGGGCGGATGCCTAAGGTCTGGCATGTTGCCAGGCTTTCTTTTCTGTTTAAGGGTAGGCATGGTGATGACAAGCAGGATCCAAATCTCTATCGTGGAGTGGCGCCAGAACGCACATTGAAGAAGATTTTCTGTAAGTTGGTTATTCGACGGATTGAGCGGGTGGCAGAAGAGTCACTTCCACCGGAGCAATTCGGTTTTAGGAGAGGCCGAGGCACCCGTAATGCAATCCATGTTCTCCAGTCAGAAATCGAGCGAGCTGTGGCACAACCCAAAGGTCATCTCTATGCAGTCTTTATTGACTGCGTCAAGGCCTTTGACAAAGCCCCTCGCCATCTACTGGTTGAAGCATTCCAACGAGCAGGAGTGGGTGGCTCTCTCCTGAGTGTAATAGCAAGTTTCTTTGAGGAGGACACCTTGTTGGTAGACGGTGAACAGGGTGTATTAGAGATTAAGCAAAATGTGGGAATTCCGCAAGGAGACCCGCTAAGCTGCGTCTCGTTTACACTTCTCCTTGCTGACCTCGTCGGTTACGTCCGACAGGAGTACCAAAAAGCCGTAGTGGAAATGTATGCAGATGATATCGTGGTCGCTCATCGCGATTTAGGTGCCATCAAGCGTATTACCTCTATGATAGAGGCGCTCCTTGTATCGAAGGGACTTGATATAAACACCAGGAAGACCAAAGCCATGAATTTCAGGCGTGGAGGTCGATTGGCTGCCCGAGACGTTATACGTTGCTGCGGCCAACCATTGGGGTTTGTTAACTCTTTCCAGTATCTTGGCCTTCGGGTTAATTATACGGGAACGACGTTCACAGCGCATGTAAACGAAACAGTACGAAAGGCACTTGTCTCTCTTTACGGGGAAGTAGGCAATGTCCGAAGACTGTCCGTTCTCTCAGCAGTGAGGCTCTTCATGCTTAAGATTGTTCCGGGGCTGTTGTACGGTCTTGACAGGGTGTGGAACCACCTCACGCTGGCGAATTTTAACCAGCTTGAAAGGTGTTGTTCATTATATATGAAGCGAGTGCTCTGCTTGCCTATCCGAGCGAGGAGCCGCTTTGTGTATCTCATGTCAGGCTGCCCACCGGCTGCTGAAACAATCCGACTAAAGCTGAAGATGCCGCGTACAGTACCTTACGAATGTTTTATTTCGGAGTGGGAAGCTAAAGTCGAACAGGCCAGACGGGAGGTCGGTGGTTTGGACGTTTTCAATGCCGTGCACCTTTGGTCTGGTCCTGCATATGACAGTCGTCACGTATACACCAGGTACATAGTGCATGGTTATCACTACCTGGTATGTTCAAACGCAGCCTTTCACGAGGAGTACGAGTTGTGCACCTGCTGGTTCTGCCTGCAGAGGTGTGCCAAGTACCATGCAGTGGGATGCACAGCGCTGAACAAAACATTGTTGCACTACTTCTCTCGCCGAAAGCGTGAAGAAGATAGTATTATGAAGAAACATCTTGAACTGTATATTATACTCAATCTGAGTGAAATAAATATAATTGAATTGAATATCAGTTTCACCTATAGGACCCGGTTACGGGGATGACAGGAGGTATGAGGGTTTAAGCAGGTAATACGAAGGCTTGGTTGTCATAGAGCTACCAGCCGGCGTGTAGTTCTGCACATTATGCCTAAAAGCATTTCCCCTTCTGTTTAAAAAAGACAATATTTCAGACATTTGATCGGGTATAAGTAAGGGGGGATCGTAAATAAGCTGTAGTATCGACTATCCCTTACAAACAAAGAGCCGTCTTGTTAGCATGTTATTGTTGCTAGTATTTTGCAACACTGTTGCAAAATATTATATATATAATATATCTTGATGGTAGCCCCCGCGCTTATAGACCCGGTACGAGCGATATATCCTCAAGGTTCCTTGCAATGGTAAGACGGTAAGATCCATAAGATTCCTCTTCATGACGCCGAGCCCCAAAAGCGTCCTCGTCCCGGTTTGCGCCGCAAACCTTGGCATCTAAAACCTAGACCTCTGTAGGTATAGTCCCGTGCTTATCCTTGCCACGGCTTTAGATATCGCCACCGTAAGAGACTTGCTCAAACGCAGCATAATCTATGGCGCTCGCAACAATACCTGCTCCACGTCCCGAGATATCTGGGGAAACAGGGGCACAATCCCCGTACGGCCGTCGTCGAGCCACGCGAGGCTGCCCCCTGACCCTCCGGTGCCGACCAGAAAGGATCTATGGGGCGACCTCAAGGCTCCCGTAGCGGAGCTAAACCGTCCCGCCGTAGACGTCGTCGATGTAAAATCCTCGATGGAGCTGGAGCACTCGAGCGTCGAGCCTCTCGGCATTCAAAAACGTTCATCGGATACAGCGATGGGAATCCATTCCGACAAGAAACGCGTTTCTGACGTCGGCGAACAACACACCGTGACACCCAAGACGACCTTCGCAAACGGAACGACGGATTGCGTATAGGCTAATCTCAAACGAGACCTTGACGCGGAGGCAGCATACGGCTGGCACAGTGGTCAGGACAGTGGTAGAGTCTTGCAAGCAAAGAAATACCAGAATGGAGCCAAAAGAGATATCAGAGAAGCTGGACCTGGATTTCCACAGGGTCAAGATTTAAAATTCAAAACGTGGTTTATTATAGGAGCTGCATAATACAATGTTTTAGTTCTCATTAAAAATATATAGATAATAATAAAAAAATAGAATATAAATGGTCAACTCTCAGTCGTGAACAGCCATAAACTATGTCAATCATGAAGTATCACAAATCATAAACACAACACAATTAGCATGTGTGCCTCAACTATGTCGAAATGTGTTGGTGAGTAGCCATTTCTGGACCATCTGTGTAAAGCAATGCAGGGAAGTGATACGACGAATATTCTGTGGTATACTAGTCTATATAACAAGCAAACGAGACACAAGGGCTTGCTGACTAGACTTTTTTTGTGACTCATGACCCTACATCTATTGTGGCACGTCTCGAGGTCCTACAAAACAAGGGAGTAAGGGGAAAAGACACATCACAAGGAATAATATTCCGAGTGATTTTAAAGCCCAGCGTGGCAACCTTCAGCAAGTAGGGTAGGTCGACTGGTAGGAGGTTGTGGACCACAAAAAAATCACTGACGGAGTCTCTGCGTCGCCTGCCAAATATGGCTCTTAGAGCATCGTTTTGCCTTATTCGAGCCCGACGGAGAACAACTTTAAACCTACTCCCCCAGATAAGAATGCCATAAAGGAGAACTGGCAGGAACAAAGTTTTGTAGACCAGAAAAAGGCCATCCACCGAACACCGATAAGCCACATGCAAAAGAGGGCTAAAAATATGACGTAGCATTTAGGCTTCATGTATTCTAATAGCGCCCGCCAGCTCATGCACTCGTGCAACATTAGGCCGAGACTTTTTGTAGTCTCTGAGAAGACCAATTCTCTCCCTGATAGAAAGAATTTCCTGTCGAGGTGCACTTTCAGCTAAGGAGCTCGGAATGCAATAATGTTCGTCTTGCTGGCATTAACGACAAGACCAAATTTATTGAAGATCGAAATTACTGTTTCGACTTAAGATAAGAGATGAGGCAACGTCGAACACATTTCGGAGGCATTAAGCCGAAAAAGCAACGTCGTATTATCAGCAAAAGCAATCGGCTTGCTTAAGTTATCCCTCTGGATATTAAATAGGATAAAATTAATAAGAATTAAGAACAATAAAGGTTCGAGAACACAACCCTGGGGGTACCGATGTCTACGGATCTCCAGGAGGATTCGACCGATCCAACTCTCACCGCCTGCATTCTTGAGGTTAGGTAAAAGCGGAACCAACCAACTGCACTTACTGAACACCCCAACACCTAAAGCATTTGCAGGAGATATGAGTGATTGAGACAATTGAAGGCCGCGGCAACGTCTAGAAAGACTCCGAGACATAATTTCGTCGATTCTACGGCATCCACAATAGACTGCCATAAGTGGGCGAGGGCCAACACCGTAGATCGACCACGTCGGAAACCAAACTGATATGACGACAGAGAGTTTATTGACTCTAAATGACGCTCAAATCTTCTCGGAGCCAGTTTTTCTAATATTTTGGACACAAAATCTACCAGATTTATGGGACGGTAGCTGGCGGGTAGTGTTTTGTCGCCCTTTTATTTGTAAAGCGGAGTCACAAACGAGGCCTTTAGATGTGTGGGGAAGGTACCTGAGGAGAAAAAGAGATTCGCAATTTTTGTTAGGGGACTGGCAATAGAGAATGCCGCGAATTTTAAAAGTTTTTCGGGTACCCCATAGCTCCACTGCTCCAGCTCGCTTTTTGTTTGATTAGGAGTGAATAGACCTCAGAGCCTGCCACTGAACAGAATTTGAATGAGTTGCCCTTGCTGGTCCATAGATCTGTAAGAATGGGTGATAAGTCACCTTCAAGGCAGAGAGGCGCAACTGTAGCCGAGCCTATGGTTGCGAGGTGCCGGTTGAGCTCATCTGCAATTTCTTGTGGATCAGTAACAGGCCGATCAGGAAACACAGTCAAAGTGGAAGGCAGTTCTACTGAGCTGTTTTGTCTACCACATGTTTTATTGATGAAATTCCAGAGATTTTTTGCGTCACTACGCAACGTCTCGAATTGTGTCCTATAAAAGGCAGTTTTAGCGGCACGTAAGCCATGTTGATACCGCCTACGGCTATTAAGATACATTTTATTAACGTGCCGGCGGAGCCGCCGCAGTCCAGGAGAAAATGAAAATAATCTGTTTGGCGCGCAGTCTCCGCGAGTTTTGGTACGCAACGGAAAATAGGATTCATAGAGGTTGAGCAAAATTTCCCGAAATACCTCGAGAGCCGAATCGACGTCCCTTGCATCAAACACGGTGAGCCAGGATGCTTTACGAACGCGGCTTAGAAAAAAGTCAATGCTAGCCTTGTCGTGCACCCAAAAATTCACAGGAGATTCAACCTGAGACGATTTGCTCTCCTCAGCGTCTTTACAAATGGAAACAAAAACAGGAAGATGATCTGAAAAAGCAAGGTATCGAAAACCGCTGGCTGGACAAAAGAAAAACTGAAGCATATACGAACGGCGATATGGTCGATACAAGTACCGGATATTTGACTTCTAACACGATCAATAAGATGGACCATATTCCTGCTAGAAAAGAAAGAGATATAATCTGAGGGCGGCGGATCAGCTAGAAGATTTACATTAGCATTACCAAAAACTAGGCACGGAAATGAGGAGCTTCTGGGCAAAATGTCGTCTAATATATTGAGCAGAGTTTCTTTGTGGATAACACTGCTTGAGTAGAAACCGACTATATAGCCTTCGAAGTTTATATGTTTTTTTAATATGAATACGTACAGCTTGCACGTTGCCATCGGCATTACTCAGTGCAAAGTAATAAAGAACCGTGCATGTAGAACAAACGAAAATTTCAACTCCGCCTCCGAGCTTGGTCACATTTTGATTTGACACAGATAAGTCAAAATCATTAATTAAATAGGCCGGGATATCAACATCCTTTAGCCATGTTTTGCTAACGACCGCAGCGTCGATATGGGACCCCTCGTCACTAAGAAAACGACTCAAATTATCTAACTGACCTGATTCTTTTTAACCCATAGTGCCCGCATTTAGGTGCATGACCACAAATTTACTATTGTTTAGGTGGAGATCGTGCCACTCTTTACAGCCACAAATATTTGTGTTTCTTAAATGGTCACTGTAACTGTGCTTGAACATGATATTAGTGAAGGTAAAATATAAAACTCTAATGTTATGTAGGTGTACTATACTAATTAAAACTGTTTAAAAACTGATACGAGTGAAAAAATTGCGTCGAGCAGCTTCTTTAAACAGGATGCGGCCTTCGGACATACAGCTTTGAGATTTTGCAAAACGGGTTTCAGTGCAGAGAGAGCTGAATTTCGAGTCGAAGCGGCCCTTGACTAGGCACTTGATAGTTTACGCTTTGTGAACGACTTCGGTTTTCGGGACTCCATTGAACACTTCGTCATAGATACAGTTGCTTTGTTAGGAATGGCAGAGACGCTCGGCACTTCAGGACCAACTGCAGTCTCGAGGATTAACGGGCGAACTACCGCAGCATAAGTAGGCTTTTCCGAAGGAGCTGTGGCAAGTGCTGATTAAGAGGCCTCGCGAGTGTCCAAGAAAGAATTTGCATCAGCCGAGTCAATAACCTTTAGCGTTTTGGCGTTTGGAATTTCCTGACTAATTTGTTGCATGAGTCGGCATTCCATCAGGGCCTTACGTTTCTCGATTTCACAAACCCGGAGAGGGCATGCCGCGGATGACGAATAATGTGGGCCTTTACAGTTTACGCATTTCGGTGCATTGCGACAATTTGCCATAAGATGGCCAATTTGCCCACACTGTTTGCACGCGAGATCACTGCGGCAATTAGCAGCAATGTGGCCTAGTCTTAAGCACTTAAAACATGTAGTAGGGGCTCTTGCATGCATGGTGACCTTATGCGATCTGAAGGCCAGAAACACCTCTGATGGCGGTATCTTATTGAAGTGGAGAAGTATACGATCGGTAGGAAATGACGTCGAAGTCGAACCGGTCCTCTTTGTATAAGTTACCCTCTTGGCTAAAACTACACCGATATCTCTCAGTGCGTCCAGGATATCTTGCTCGGAAAACCTTTATCAACTTCGGTGATTATAGCCCTATACCCTGTTAAGTCGTGACATTTAGCAACCACGGGGACGTTCAGAAGAGAGGAAATTGCGGTGGCCCTTGTTGCTTCCTCGACTGAATTAAACCAAACATGGATAAAGCCAAGCCAGGATTCAGGCTTTGCAAGTGGAAAACGTCTGAATAGTTTACCACAAAGAGATAGAAGATTCTCGCCGAATGGTTTGGCTACCGAAACCGCAAGCCCATCTATAATTTTATTAGACTCTTGTCCTATTACAACCTTAAAAAGGCCTTTAGGTTGTCTGTATGATGAACGTCTAATGGCGCCGATTTGCCGCTTCAAACACTCCAGTCCCTTCGCAGTGTTTTTATTTACAACTAAATTCCAGCCCTCCTCGGACGCTTCATTTTCGTCGTTTTTGTCAGCACTAGTGTTTTTAACTTCACTCGCTTCGGTAACTGACTCAGAAACCTGTACAGCATGAGATGCGCTGGCCACATTTGGAGCAGCCAACTCATTAGACGACTCGTGACTCTCCGATGAGGTATCGCCGTGAACAGCTGTGGTGTCGTTCGGAGCGTCTAGAGTTCGACGGGCAGCTGTAGATAATTTATCTTATCTTCAAATGAGCTGACAATCGGCAGCGAGAGAGGCGGTTGAGAGGAGACGTGCAACGGGAAAACCCAGACAGGTGTAGTAAACGACAACCGTGTCGCCAGATCGTGACGAATGACGAGCTGTTGTTCGAGAATGGCAAGTCTTCCAACAGCTGAAAACGCTGACCACCAAAGTCACAAAGCACAACCGACTGCACTTGCAGCGATCACGAGGACCTGAGGCCCACTAAGAAACATCACAGCCACATGAGCGAGACGATCCAAGCACAGAATCACAGCAAGTCAAGAGAGCTCGGTGCGAACGAGCCGCAGACGGCACACTGACGGGTCGAAGCGGCAGTGGATTCCTTCAAAGTTTCTCTGCGGACCTCGCTAAAAGACGCCGAGGAGAGGACCGGGAACTTCCGGAGGTCATTGGAGGCGGTGCAGAGGGAAGGAGATGAGTTGCTGGCGCGGCCTCCTCAATCCTCGGACCCTTCAGCAATCTGCTTGCGGTGTGCTCCGGCGGACCCTGAGGCTGCCCGAGTGTATTTAGAGTCGCGGATCTCGGCAGCGACAATGGCTAAAGACTTTGCCAAATTAACAGGCCTGTTCTGGCCTCCGGGCTCCCTTTGGCAGGTTCCCCCATCTTCGAAGAGAGTCACTTACCTCAGAGAAGTGGGGGGCGTGCTGGTCGTGCCGGGAGCAGAGGCTGACTTAGAGGTACTTGCCGGCCTCGCCGGTCAATTCCCCTTCTTTACCACGGTTGGTTACACAGCCCCCAGGTACAACGGCAGTGTTGCATACCACAGATACCTGGGAGTTCCTCGCTGGGACCCTAGGCAATGGTGGCGAGAATCGTCACCTTGTCGTAGGCATTCTACATCCCAACAAACCCTGCGATGAAGTTACGATCACGCTGTTTCGCTCTGTTATCGAGCGCATGACCCAGCTCTCAGTCTCAGCGACCACGAAACCCCTTCTTTTATACGTTGCCCATTAGTGGCGATCAGAACCGATGCAGCGGATTCTGGCGGCCCTTGTGGCCCAGTCGTCACGAGACGGCCTTATAAAGCTTTGCCGGGCAGACACGCCGCAAGGGGGTCGGCAGCCACCAACTGCGAGTACGGCCTTTCCACCGGCCTCGGCCCTGGCGGAACAAATGTTTATCAGGGTCAGGGTCGGAAAAGGCCGGGGCATTAGTCCACTGCTCAGCGCTAAAAGGATAAGGGCAGATATTCGTCAGCTACCAGGAGCCACCGAGGCAGTTCCCATAGTGGCGAGTGACCCACGCCAGCGTCGCACCACGACCCGCTGGTACACGCTGCTTAAGGTTACGGCTCCTACAGCCAGGTGGCTTTAAGCTCAACAATCTATCCTGATTGCGGGCAGTAGGTGCGGGTCGAGGTCTGGGAGAGATTACCCACATGCTTCAACTGCCAGAGACCCGGCCACAAGGCGGCAATCTGCGAGGCACCCAGAACGGCCGCCCGCCGCTGTCGCCGATGCGAATTGCCAGACCATGCAGCGGCTGCGTGTAAGGCCGAGACGACACACTGTATCGTGTGCGAGGTCTCGGGTCACAGAGCCGACAGTATGACCTGCCCGTCATACCGCTCACAGCTGCAACAGTGGCGTAAGCGGAAGGAGCGTATTCAATCTGGAGAGTCGGCAACAGGTGCTATAACGCAGCCCAGGCCTGACGCCCTAACTGGAGCATCTAGACGCGTTAAACTGCCGTTGAATCGGGGCCGGCAACAATTTTGCCGTAGGACCCTCGCGCCGACGGATGACTGACAAAAGGTGGGCAATGCCCCTTAGGTTGAAATCCCCCAAGAAAAGTAAGAATCAAGTTTCTCTAGGTAAATCTCAATCGGTGCCGGGCGGCCCACGACATGCTGGGCGCATGCACCACAGAACACCAGGTGGGTCTCTGTCTCATAACAGAACTTAATGTGCACATTTTCCGTTCTACACCTAACATGTACACTGATGGCCAAAGTAACGTGGCCATTTGGTGGACACGCCAAGACGTGACGCTCTCCCTCACCGATTGGGGTCATGCGGCTTTGTGTGGACGTACCCACCACATAGCAATCTCGTTGTATATTCGTGTTACTTTTCACCTAATAAAACTCTGCAAGACCTGGAGGACTGGATAGGCCTCGGTCTTGGATAGACCTGGATAGGCTATCGGTGTCAATAACATCTCACCGATACCCAAAACACTCACTGCTCTTTTTTGCTTACTTTTGAGACTTTAATGCAGTGCACATTGTCTAAGAGGGTCGCCGCGCCACCGACAAAGGCGTGACTCTTCTTGATTGGATGTTCGAGCACAACATGGCCCTGGCCAAGCACGACGATGTTCCTACATTTGCGCCGAGGTCAAACACCGTTCTTAGACCTCATCTTTGCGGACCCGACTGCTCTGCGGCAGATACAAAACTGGAAAGTCCAGGAGAACGAATAAACCCTAAGCGACCCCGCTACCTAACGTTTGAATTGGTCTCACCTATCACGCGTTGCCCGGAACGCCGAGGCGCACATGGCAGATGCGAAACATCAACAAAAGTGCTTTCAAGACTTTCTTTAAAAACCGGTTCACTCGCTTGGCGGACACTCCATTAGACGAAGATGCCCTGGCTACAGTCCTGGCGGCTGCCTGCCGCGCGGCTGGGGGCTCAGCCAGACGTGGCGGCAAGAGAGGCCGGCCTGCTTAAACGTGGTGGAGTGCGGATATTCAGAATGCCCGCATAGACAGTATGCGCGCGAACCACACGCTGACACGCGCACGCTCTTGGCTGGCAAAACGAAGACGACAGGGGCACAGTGCTGACATTCTGGCAGATGCCGCTGTCAGGATTGAGCGCCTAGAGGATCTTTACCGTATGCGTCGACTTCACTTACGAAACTGCAATCAGCAGGCAAAGGCCAAATCCTGGAAGGCCTTGGTAGATTCGGTGGAGGCGGACGTGTGGGGTCTTCCCTATAGGATCGTTATAGGCAAGCTCCACGCATCACCACCACCTCTCCCGGCAGAAGAAATTCGTCGGGCAGCTCTCAAGCTTTTTGCGCAACAACCGGCCCGCGCTCATACCAGCATTCCCGTTGACCCTGAACAGATCCCAGAAGTAACAACAAAGGGCATAATAGAAGCGGCGGAGCGGTTAGCACCTGGTAAAGCCCCAGGCCCGGACGGGGTCCCGCCGGACGTGGTGCGACTGCTGGCACCTATCCTAAGCCTCTTGCAGGGCTAGTGTCACGCTTGTTGATAGAGGGTCGCTTTCCCACCCAGTGGAAACGTGCCCACTTAGTACTAATACCGAAGCCAAACGCCCTACCCGGCTTGTCAGCGCACCGCCGCATATGCTTACTCGACGTTGTAAGCAAATTAGTCGAAAACGTGCTCGTTCAGCGCTTGAACGAAGAACTGGAAGAGAGAGATGCCCTCTCAAACAACCAATACGGATTCCGCAGGGGCCGCTCTACCCTTGATGCCGTGGAGCGAGTCATACAGGCGGCTCGCGCCGAGCAGCAGCGGCCACTCTGGTCACGGAACAACGTGCTATTAATATTGCTGGACGTCCGCAATGCGTTCAACTCCGCCAATTGGTCGACAGTAATGAGTGCGCTTGAGCAGAAGATGATCTGTCGCCTGCCGGAGACACAAGAGGAACGTGGACGCGCTCCGTCGTTACGGATTTGGGCAAGTGGTACACGGCACAGGGACCAACGACATTCTACGCTGCCCAGGCGCTAAGCGGACATGGCCAGTTCCCGGCGTACACGATGAAGATCAGGAAAGCAGCGACGGACATATGTGTTCTCTGCAACGCCGAGGTGCCCGATGATGCCGCGCATACCATTGATGCGTGTACGGCGTTATCTGCGTACTGGGATAGCTCACCGTTATCACCTACGAGCATCTATCGCGCAATCAATCGTCAGAAACATGGTCGATTCGACGACTAACTGGGGTACTGGCCTAAAGTACCTCGATGGGCTCATGCGCGAAAAGATCCGGCTAAAGAATAATCGTCGGGCGCGATTCGTCACCCGGAACCTCCCAGATTTAACCCAGCAGGACCTACCTGCTCGGGTCGCACCCACAGTCTATGGAGAGGGTTGAAGCGTGAGACTCCCCTCTTCTGGTCTCGAAGTAATGGTTCACAATTCCGAACCAGGGAGGGGGTTCTTGAGGGTGTTTTTTAGTGGGTAATGCGCTGGAAATAGATTGAGTCATGTACTCTCTCTCCTGCGTTTAGTCTCACACTACCCGCCTAAATATAGGCGGGTGTGCGTAAATGCATTTTCCACCCCCTTCCAAAAAGAGACCTCGGTTGGTGTTATTACGAGGTCGGGCTTTAGACCCGGTGCGCCCGGTCGACGGAATACTCGCTCACAAATCACCTCATGACCCCTCTCGCTGAGAAGCCGCGCCACGCGATCACAGACGTCGTCATGTCTCTTTATAGTTTGGTTGTGTGTTGTATTGCACATCTGAGAGACTTGAGCCAAGGTCTCAGGCGCATGACACCCGTGCCTACAACGTTTGTTGTAGCCCGGGCGTCCCTTGTCTAATCTGGCACACGTTAGTTGATCCTGCGCTTTAGTAGGTTTAACCACTCCTTACCAGATTGGTAGGGCATACCCTTAATCCAGTAATGCACAAAGGGAGTTTCGTGTGCTTTTTTAAGATGTGCCCCATCGAACGTGTTGTGTAGTTGTTGAGACCAGTAATCCGTCTTTTGTGTAGCGGTCTCAATGGAGGTTCCCAAGCGCTCGCAACGAATTCTTGTTTTCGCAAGGTTTTTTTGAAGTGCTTGGTGGTTAGCATCCATTGGACCCCAGGGTGCGTGGAGTGTTGTAGTGCTGTCAGACGGGAGAGGCGGAGTCTGGGGATAAATGTTTAGAGGCAGGGGATGTCCAGGCCGCTGTGTATTGTGTGCGTGTACAGGTAGGCGTTCGGCACCGAGTTTTCAAGCTTAAGCCATTTCGACTTAACAACCTTTCTGATCTCTTTATTTAGGTCGCTAAGGTAAAATTATGCGCCTTTGGTGGGATTTAAGGGGGCTATCGTGAGTCTGTTGAGTAAGTTAAGGGGTATATTCTTGGTGGAGTCGACTCTGTCACTGCTGTTAAAGTCGACTGCCAGATATCTCCATCGATCGCTTATACTTTAGCTGGCAATTGCCGCTCTCCAACGTTATATTCTGGTACGGTATATATGGGTCATTCGTATCAAAATGTACTTTTATCGAGGTTTGATAGAGCTCGGCGAGAAAATAATTTGTCTATAAGGAGGGAGGACGCGAAAACGTTTTGTTTAGGAGTGAGGTTGAAATTTATAAAAGTAGTTTTTCTGCCTTTTTTCTTCTACATAGTTGTGCGAAATCTTCGTTTGCGGAAGAACCAGTTAACGCATAAAGAAAATTATTATACCGGCGTGTTCCGAGGAAAATTCTGCACAACGGAAGATACTTTACTAGCTTGCGTAGCGAAAAGCGAATAGCCAGATTAAGGAAAGTCATAAAAAGTCGATATGTTACGCTTTTTCGTAAAAAAATGTAATTTTTTTCTCATTTTAACTAAATATGTACGTCCAAAAGACCACTCTCACCATTCTGCCAAGACGTTTCCGCCTCTTTCTTCCACTAGGAAAAATAATTATCTTGCCGAGTTCTACCAAACGTTAAAATATGTACCTAACTTTCTCATACACCCTATGCAAGTATGTATGCCTTCGCTTTCGATATGGCTATGGAAAAAGGTTAGTTACTTGACAACTACGTAACGCATCACCATCACTTTGATACGAAAATGCTGGGCATTAAATTTGCTATTGCGTAAGACTGGTCTTTTGCACACTTTTTTTTGCTCGTAATGGAAACATTTTACGATTTTTCACAGAAAAGCGTTATCGTAAGACATAACAACATATCGACTGTTTATGACTTTCCTCAACCTGTCTATTCGCTTTTCGCTACGCAAGCTAGCAAATTTTTCCTCCGAACACGCCGATATGATTGGTTCCTTCATGCGTTGGCTGGTTCTCTCGCAAACGTAGATTTTGTACAACTATGTAGAAGAAAATAAGGCAGAATAACGACTTTTATAAATTTCATCTTCACTCCTAAACAAAACGTTTCCGCGTCCTCCCTCCATAGAGAAAAAATATTTTTTGATATATATAACTTAACCTAAATTGAGTACGAACATGATAAAAAAATTTCTGATTAAAACTATTCACCGAAGGACAATGAAATAAGGGTTTTTATAATTCGAATATTTGGGCCGCTTCGTTATCGATCTTCTGTGACGAGCAGATCACGAATTATGTACGCGTCGAGAATTATTTTGTTACTTTAAAAATACCAAAAGAAAAAACCAAGCATATTGCGGGTAACTTAGCCGTTCTATAACCTGTATCATAGGATTATTGTTATCTGGGTTCTTGCGTCTGAACTGGCTAAACAAAGATATGAGCGTACAATGTTGCTTTGGCGCAATAGCAGTATTTTGTTTGTAACAACGATATTTACCAGAACGCAAATATTTAAACGGTTTGTAGTCGTTTGTGTGGTTCTACCTTGTAGTCGTTAACCGCCACGCTTGTAGTTTCAGTGATGAAGCCATGCATAATGTTGAGTAAGTTGCCCAATGTCGCATTTAATGTTACAAGACACTAAGGATAATTTTTTGACAATTTCAATTCTAAATGTGAGAGCATGTGTTTGACCAACCCACATTTGCAGTTGTGCTTTCCTGCCCTGGCGTCGTAAACCACATTTCCCCGTTAGTCCCTTCAAGAAAAAAATAAGACTGCCTACGCACCGTACCCGTTAAAACAAAGATACAAAGTAGACCAAAGGTCTTGCCGACGCAATACAGTTCTGGTGAAGTCTATATTATTACACCGCTGAGTCGTGAATTTCATAGTTGCTGCTAGCTTGCGTTTAATTATTATTTTTATATTTAATCCATTAGGTTCGGTGCATCAAAAACTTTGTTAGAAGATCGGTGAAATGACTAATTGATATGAAGCGAGTGCTTTGCTTGTTTATTCGAGCAAGGAGCCGCTTTGTGTATCTCATGTCAGGTTACCCACCGGCTACTGAAACAATCCGACTAAGGCTGAAGATGCCGCGTACAGTACCATACGAATGTTTTATTTCTGAATGGGAAGCTAAAGTCGAACAGGCCAGACGGGAGGTCGGTGGTTTGGACGTTTTCTATACCGTGCACCTTTGGTCTGGTCCTGCATTCATCGCTACCTGGTATGTTCAAACGCAGCCTTTCACGTGGAGTAAGAGTTGTGCACCTGCCGGTTCTGCCTGCAGAGGTGTGCCAAGTATCATGCAGTGGAATGCACAGCGCTGGACAAAACATCGTTGCACTACTTCTCTCGCCGAAAGCGTGAACAAGATAGAGTATTATAAGGAAACATCTTGAACTGTATATTATACCTTATCTGAGTGAAATAAATATAATTAAATTGATTAGCGCCGCGATCACACCCTACAGAGTAGTGACCCAGTTCACTACTCTGTAGGGTCTTCGAATACGAAGAGAACCTTAGTAACCACGATAAGATTTTTCACGATGAAAAACGACGGAGCACTCAAGAGCACGGTGCGTGCCGCTGGGTGCCACAGGCCCAGATGGTCGGCTCGCAGGATAAAAGAAAGACGGAGAAGCTTAGGGAGGAGATAGTTTACTGCTGTAATGAACTAAAGGACACCTTTAATGAGAAAGGCTTAGGCAAAATCTTCCGTAAAGCATGTGAAAAGGCAATGCCAGCTCCAGTAAATCCGCGGCGAAGAAACTCTGCACCAAAGTACTGGTGGTCCCCGAGGTGGCCGCTGCACGGAGAGAGTGCATTGGAGCCCGGCGCTGATACATAGAGCCCGTGGGAAGACCAGGAAGGCGAGAACGAAATCGTCCGAGCAGGATTGGCGGGATAAAGCAGATGGTCGCTGGTCTGAATACAAGGCAACACGCGTGAACCTGAAGACCACCATTAAAAAGAGTAAGCTTCAGTGCTGGAACCAACTGATCAAGGAGATCGAGCAGGAAGTGTGGGGGAAGCCCTACAATACCCGACGGCATACCCCTGGAGACGATCAAATGCCTAATGAGGGAGTGCCCATCGGCCTTTAAAACGGTCGTAGACGCACTTCCAAGAGAGGGACGGTTTCCAAATAAATGGAAGAAGGCCCGCCTGGCTCTTATTCCTAAGCCGAGCTCGGCCTCAGCCTACAGGCCCATCTGTCTTCTTGACACAGTTGCCGTGGAGTCAATACTCGCGGGCAGACTTAATGAATCTCGCTCTAAGAGGATTGACACGGGTTGTAAATGAAGGTTTGCGCTCCAGCTTATTAGCAAGATGCTCGCTATGGCCAAAAAAAGAGAAAAGCCCCAGAATTCGTTATCTTTGCCTCCTGATATTGCTAGATGTAAAGAATGCGTTTAACAGCGCAAATTGGAATATGATCCTAATTGCGGTAGAGAAAAAAGGAGTACCAGCATACATTCGGCGTATGATAGCGTCTGGCTGATGATACGATCTGGCTAAACGAAGTGTGAGCTACGACGGCAGGGAGTATGCGATGACTGCAGATATATCACAAGGTTCCGTGGTAGGACCTACGCTATGGAACCTAGCGTACGACGGCATACTAGAGATGAGCAGGGTTTGCTGTGTTAAGTTCGTCGCTCACGCCGACAACCTGGCAATCTTAGTCACCGCAAGATATGCGCAGCTGTTGGAAGACCGAGCAAATGACGTCTGAGATGAGGTTAGCCGGTGGATGAAGCTGCATCACCTAATGCTAGTACCGAAAAAGAGCGAGGCGGTCCTGCCTATTGGTAGAAAGCACTGCCAGGAGCTGGATATCCGTGTAGACAGTCACATGATCCAGATACACAAGCAGGTCAAATACCTAGGTGTTATGCTCGACAGAAACTTGAGCTGTACAGCCCACATTGATTATGCAACAGCCAAAACGCATTAGGTTGCATGCAAGCTTGCGAGGCTAATGCCAAAAACAGAGGGACCCTTGGAGAAAAAGCGCTGTCTTCTAGCATCAGTTGCTGACTCAATTCTGCTCTACGGGTCAGCAGTGTGGGGACCAGCTGCACTGAAGACCAAAGAGAATAAGAAAAAGCTAAGGAAGGCGCAGAGAGTGCTGGCCGTCAGGGTCGCCAGAGTTCATTTTTTTTTTCATTCAAGTGCTCCTTTATTGTTTTCAAAGGGAATATAATTATATACATGGTTATTCACAAGTTGGTTATTCAATATATACAATGCACAATATAAGACGCATAAAGAAAAATGAACCATATACAAGGACGCATTAGTATCAGTGCGTGATATATATGTAAAAGTAAAGTTTATAATATTATATCACGAATTCATAGTTCTCAACATTCTCGCCATCCGCCACGAAAACATATTGTTGATTCGGTCAGATCGTGCAACTATTTTTGACGATATGGTTTGAGTACTGCGCAGATTGTTGTTTCGAATATTCAAAAAGATAGGGAGTCTATTCGACTGAGATATTCGTGCGTACATTTTAAAATCTGCTCTCGAGTGTCGTTCTGATATAGGTAGTAAGTCGAGACTGCTACGCTCTACCTTACATCTCAATGCAACACGTCGAAGGAATTTAGACTGAACTTTTTCAATTGCATCAATATGTTTCTTTAAATACGGCCGCCAGACTTCACAGCTGTAGATGAATTTGGGAAGTACAAGGCTATTATAGAGGCGGATATAAAACAATGGACATTCGATAATAAAACAACGAAATATCATGTTACATATAAGACTAGCAGATTGAATGGTCTGCGTAATGTGAATGTTAAAATCTAGCTCCGGTGTTATCGTTACCCCAAGATCGCGAATGCTGTTTACTCTGGGTATATCCTGTCCATCAAGTGTGTAGACGTGGCCCTCCTTCAGACACACAACGGCGCATTTAGGGACCGAAATGATCATATCATTTTTGACGCACCAATCGGAGATGGAGTCAATTGTTTTCTGTAATATTTCCCTGTCAGCCTTTGTGCCAGATGGCCCGTAAAGTTTAAGATCATCTGCATATAGTTTGTGCTTAAGGGCTCCGGGTATAACGTTTTTAAGATCTAAAATGAATATACAGAATAACAATGGGCCCAGACATGATCCCTGAAGCACGCCCGAGGGACACACCCCATACTGACTAAAACTGTTGTTGACCCGCACACAAAACCTTCGATTCGTTAGATAACTTGATATCCATAAAACACTGTGCTTGTCTATATTTAGGTCAATTAGTTTCTGTAAAAGTTTAAAATGGTTTACTCTGTCAAATGCTTTAGAAAAATCAAAGTATATACAATCAAATGCTTTCTTTTTGTTAATATAAATGGCCCAATCTTGAACCATTTCAACTAGCTGCGTTGCTGTAGATTTGCCCTTAGTAAAGCCATGTTGCTGCTCGTCAAGCATTTCCTCAGACTGCATGAAGTTAAATATGTGATCCACAAGTAATTTTTCAAATAATATACACGCTATTGATGATTGTGCCACAGGTCTATAGTTATCAACATTCGATTTAGATCCTTTTTTATGTACAGGCGTAATTACGGATTGTCGGAAAAAATCAGGCACAACACCTTCTTCGTAAGACCTAGCATAAATTAATGAGAGCGGCTCAGTTATAACATGCGCCACTCTTTTATAAAATAATGGAGGGATACAGTCTGGGGTGAGGCTACATTTAGATGGGAGTTGATTTATTTTCTTTAAGATATTATATTCCGACACAAATAAATACGGACATCTTGATGGCGTTGGTGACGAGAAACTAAGTGTTTTTGTTGGACCTGGTTGGGCCACGTAAACAGAGGAAAAGAAGTTTTTGAAGGCATCTGCTTTGGAGATGTCATCAGTGATAACCGTATTGCTTGTTTTTTTTTTTTGTTTTCAGTGCTGTTATATCCTCTTTACCCCTTAAGCGTTTATTGGCATACCTAAAAAACGACTTAGAATCTTTAAAATCGAGATTGGATTCTTCCAATACCCGAAGCCTTCTGCTCGCTCTACGCAGTTTGGTCGCAAACCGCGGACTCGCATCATTTTCAATAAGTGATTCTAGACTAGAGATATACTCACGAAGTCTAGTGTTATTTTTAGACTTGCCGGTGTGTTTGGGAATAAATTCCTTGATCACAGCGTGCATCTGAGAAACAAAACAATTATACATATCATCTACGGTTTCACAGTTTAAGAATATATGTCTCCACGGTACAAGTGACAGTTTTTCTATGATTTGGTCGTAATCACCCTTAAAGAAATTATACCCTTCCTTCTCAATAGGGGGATATTCGGAATCGAATAAAAGATTAAAAGAGATCGCGTTATGGTCGGAGGGCATCGGGGATTTAAAAACAGATATATCTTCTATTATACCTGGATCGGTTGTAAGAACCAAATCAATCAATGTTCCTTTAGGGTCTTCGTTTTGTGTCAAAATTGAGCTTGATTCATCTGACAGATGACTGTTTGTATGATTAGATAAAGGACGCGTAATTTCAGTCACTTGCTGATATAAACCATTTGTTATACAGGCATTTGTAAACGTAGCCTCCATGGTTTGTGAATCTAAAATGGACACATTTTCCCAGTCAATTCTTGGAAGGTTAAAATCGCCTACAATTAAAATTGGTTTAGAACTATCACATATATTTTCAAAAGAATCACATATTCTATTTATGCGATTCTTGCGCTCAGGCAGCGATCCAGCATTTGTAGCATAAAAGCATGCCATCCTGACTGAACACGATTTTGAATACACGTCAAGCGCTAATGCTTCAATATCATCATCTAATTTGACCTCACAAAACTTAAGCGTTTTTCTAACTAATATACAAACACCGCCTCCTCGAGAGCCGCGATCACACCGGAGTACTGAATACCTATCATCACAGCTTAATTCACTATTTGTAACGTGTCTTCCGCCTACACCTAACCACGTTTCAGTTATAAAAATTAAATCAATATTATGTAAGGCGGTATATGAATTAAGCAATTGAACCCGATCGTCCTTTCCAATCGAGCGTGCATTGAAATATAAACATTTTAGAGCGCAAGTAGCCACGGGGGGAGTGGGGGAGGCGGAACTGCTGGATTGAATGGGGCGATTAGATTCGATGGTAGAGGGGGAAAATGATGCCAATTGTAGACCGGAGGTTCCGAGTCGGAGGGCTTGATTGTTTTTAATGGATGCTTGAAATGGGACTTTATTTTCAATTTTTGTGGAGCTTTTATATTGTCCCGAAAATAAGAACTACGTTCCGCCATTTTACGACCGTTTTTAAATGATGGTTGTGTAAGATCCAACTGGACGGCTATGTCCAGGTGGTTGGCTATCTCGCGAGAGATATGTCGAGCAACCAACCGAGCACCATGAACTCCAAAATGCACTCCATCAACATGCATATTTGTGGCTTTCTTTTGAATGTAACTAAAATCTTTAAAAACAATGGTACTCATGTCGAATTTGCATCTTAATTGTTGGTTAATATACCTACACTCCTCTTCATAGCCCACTGCAATGGGAATGGAGCAGACAATTAGTCGAATATTGTATTTGTAGATAAAACTGACAAGATCATTAAGCGCACACTCAATTTCGGACCATACTTCGGAAATTGAGCAACCTTTTCGTGCAGCACTATTTATCACATCATTAAGTCCTGAATGGAGAATGACTAGATTGAAGCGGCGAGTATCACGGCGACCAGAGCGTACAGGACGGTGTCTACAGACGCTGTGCTAGTAATTTTTTGCATGATACCTTGACCAAAACGGATAGAGGAGAATATCCTCTTATACCGGGACCAAATACTTAGAAAAGACGATGCTAGAAAAAAACTCTGGAAAACGGGAGGCTGAGTGGACTAAGGCTAAACAAGAGGCACCAGGGTCGTGGACGAGCTCAATAGTCCCAGATCTCATCAAATGGTACCGATGCGAGTACGCGGAAACGACGTATTACCTAACCCAAGTTTTTACCGGTCATGGCAGCTTCCAGACCTACATGGTGAAAATTGGGAAGACTGAGGTAGACATGTCTTGTGCGATACCGGCGAGACCAACAAAGTGGATCACACGCTTTTTGCATGTAGAGCTCTTGAGATCACAAGACAGACAATCCGATCACGACTAGGCGTGCAGTGCAATACGACGAAAAACCTACTCTCAGGGATGCTCAGCTCGAAAAAAAGCTGCGAGGCGGGCTTTGATTTTGTGGAGACTGTTATGAGAGGGAAGACAAAGCTGACGGAAAAGAGGCGGCAACGCATAGAGCGCCACCGGGCCTAAGATTAAGAGCCAGACAAGCGGCTCCCTACTAAAGTAATACCACAAGTATCCCGGTCATGTTGGTTAGGGGTCATCAGGTTTTTAGTGGGTTTGAAAGTCCCACACTACCTAGACCAAAGAGTATGCGTCATGCATTTTTGTTTCTGGCCCCTGTAAAAAAAGATCATTTACAGGTATGTGGATTTTTACCACCAGTTTGATAGTGCGAGTACGCATTTTTATTATATTCTATCACGTTTAATGAATTCCTTAGTTCTGTGGGAGTAGCCATTTTGGCCGCTGTTGCAACGCCCTATGAGGAGTACCATGCGTAAAACTGATCCCCGTTCAGATAAAATTCTTCATTTTTCGTTTAAATTGCAGATCTGGCTGAATGTTCCAAAAACGATACGACTATAGATTAACTGGATATACTATGGAATAAACGTATGCATAGAATAAAGCCCTGTTCGCTTAGGGTTCTTGTTAATTTTCTTCATTGTGAATCTGTGTTGAAGAAAGCTCATCAAAGTAAATTTTAAATACGGTATGGCTGAGCACTCCCTTCTAAACAAGAATAATTTTGCTATGCCGGACCGGACGGTATTCGGAACGAACATCTTAAAGGATTGCTCCTGTTAGCGCCGTGTTGTACAGCCTTATTCAACAAATGCCTTAACATAGGGTATCTCCCTCCTCAATAGCGAAATGCTACGCTACTGGTGATCCCGAAAGGGAAAGGCGACCCAACTCACCCGTCGGCCTGGCGGGGCATTGCTAAGAAAAGCGTATGCTACAAGCTGTTGTCCTCCCTGATAACGAGAAGGTTAACCGACTTCCTGGAGGGCACAGACGTCATCCCTGACGAACAACATGGATTTCGAAGGGGTCGCTCGACGGCAACAGCGTGCGGGATTCTTTTAGAGGATGTTAAGGAGACCCTCTCTAGACAAGGTCAATCCTTGTACGCGGTTTTTGTCGATTTCAAAGCTGCTTTAGACACCGCTCCTCGTGATCGCGTGCTCGATATGCTAGCAGTGATTGGCGTTCCTTATAAAATTCTTAATCTCGTGGGGGCAATCTTACAGGAGAACCGTGTAACCATCGACGATGGTGTCTCGGAATTGCCGGCGTTTTCGCAAACAACCGGGCTTGCGCAGGGGGACAATCTAAGCCCGCTTCTCTTCTCTGTACTTCTGAAAGACCTCCCAAAACAAATACGAGGATCAAGATACCTCGTCAAGGTGCTACTGTACGCTGACGATTTTTTCAAGTTCAACAAGCGCTGGCGAGGTTGAGCACAGCCGTCACGGGTCTTGGGCTAACAATTAACCTTGCTAAAACGGAAGCACTTAAGTTCCGAAGAGGGGGCAGAACTGCACGGGACGATACTCTTCACATTGAAAGCTACCCTCTTTCTTATGTGAACAACTTTTCTTATTTGGGGCTAACACTACCGTACAACGGGGTAGGGTTCTCAAGACACGTTATGGAGAGATGTAGGAAGGCCCTGATAGCGGCAACGTCTATCAAAAGCCCACAGCGTCTATCCCTCGCCACGGCCATCCGCCTTTTCGACTTGAAAGTGGCTCCTGTCGCCACTTACGGAATTAACCTAATATGGGAGCATCTGACTATGGCAATCATTGGTGTCGACAAAACAATTCTGCACAGTGTCGTCACGGGAAATGAGAAATGGTGCCTATATGTCAATATGGCGCAAAGACAGGAGTAGTGAATGGCTCCAGGAGAAATGTGGAAGCCGACAATCAAGCAGGATCTCCACCCAAAAAGGAGCTGCGTTTTGTAGGACTAGGAAGATATGGGGAATTGGGAAATGCTCAGGAAGAACGCCACGGTCAATAAGGAGATCTACATTGCCCAACTGCACCGCGTAATCTCGTCTATCTAACTGAAAATACCCGACTGACAAGGCCAAATTATACTGCTTCACGACAACGGCAGGCCTCGTGTTGCACAAGTCGTCAAAACCGCACTTAACGAGCTTGAATGGGGTGCTATCCTCGACGACGAAGTGGATCTTAAAAACTGGCTTAACAACATCTTTGACCTCAGACCGGGCAATTTCTGGCAGAACGGAATTAACAATTGGCCGAGAGGTGGGAGGAGGTCAAAAAAGCAACAAGAGAATACATTATTTACACATTCTTTAATGCAACTATTATTTTTGTTCAAATAAAATTTTAATTGAAAAGCTCTGAACTTACTGTACAACCTAACAAAGCTCAAGTGATTTCCGCTTTAATTCTATGCTGCTGTAGAGTCTATTTGTCTAGGGCTTTAAACTTAAAAACAATGATGAAATAAAATGTGATAACGCCATGTAACCCTTAAACTGATTTATTTTGCTAAAATTAAGACGACTATTCTTTTGTTGTGGACGCATGCAGGATCAGGAAAGAAAAGAAGAATGTGAAATTCAGGAGTGGATCTCTTCAGTTTGACTACGTTGAAACGTTTTTCTTCGAACCGAGTTTGTCAAACGGCAGCCTAAACGACAAGTTAATGACTATAAACTTCGCCATTATGCTTTATTTCAACCCTGATGGCTCAACGCTTGGGCAATTTCACCCATATAATAAAAAGACAATATTTGTGCGTACCACCGTAGAAAAGTACTTTTTTACCGGGTAAGTTATTTTTGCATTATTGTTGTACAAAACATAGGTTCAATACCAGATATAGCCCCTCCGTTCAAAGGGAAATTTTTAATGTATATATGCACTTAGAAAGTCACTGCATACTTCTGCTTTAGCACTATGTTATATTATAGTATGAACATTTTATTAATGTTATCCGCACGCTACATTGCTTCGCCTACTTTCCTTAGGGGTGCCATCTCTGCTGGATTATACAAGCATATGATATTATAAATATGTCTCGGTAGTAGAGATCTTGACTGAATATTATCTACTGGGGTTTGACCAGAAATAACTAGGTTGAGACGTGGAGAGCTCCTTTGTGTTATATGTAGTGGGTAAGGGATCTGTTATTACCGGTAACGAATAGTGCAGCCACAGCGTCATCACTTTTTTTTGGGATGACTAATTGAGAAATGGGGAACGCACACACGGTCGACACTGCAGGATTTTCCTCAATTACAAGTGTGGGCCGGGTAGTGTGGGGCTCCAATCAAAAAAGACTGATGTTTCCCGATAAGCTATCCAACACGAGGAGAGTGCCTACTAGTTATTATAGCTAGTTCCGTCTGCTGCTTTATATTTGCTCTACGGTTAAGACATAACTAATACAGCGTGGGTAACTTGCTCGGTCCAAGTAAAAATCGTCACTAGTTAGAACGTAGAACATCTAGTAAATGTATGTTGAATTTAGGCACATGTACGGTCGATGTTGCACCTGAAAAGGTTCGTTTAGCTTTCGTTGTTTATACGTTAATTTAGCCTCTTTAATAACCTTCTACGGTCGACTATTATTCACACAAAGAGACCTCATTTCGAAATTGTCTTTGCCATGGTCTAGGTTTGAATCATGAAACTCTCAAAGTTGCATTTTTGACGAGTACCATGAAATATTATTTTGTTTTTGTCTCGGATAATTGTTTTTCGTGATTAATTTGCGTATGATTATTGTGCAGATTCCAACCTTGATATTCACGGGTATCGGCAAAATTTCTCGCGGCATTTTTATTGGGCGAATGAGCACACAGCTCTGCTAAATTGGCAGCCGCGTCTGCTGATTTAAAGGCTCGACTCCGTAGATTCGCCCATTGACCCCGTTGCAACTGGCTGTACTATAAAAGAGACTTTTCGCTGCTAGAAGGTGTGTTGCGCCAAGTGCCTCGACCGTGTTGTTCAGGATTTTCTTTTAAATGACTTCGACAACGACAGGATCGAGCGCGGACTGCCGTGTGCGTCATCAAGCATCACGCGGTGGCGGGCAGCAAACTTATTTTTTTTTACTTTATGAGTCCCCAAGCCTAGGCATGACTTAGCATTCGGAAGAGATAAAGATAAAATTAACTAGTGAAGGCTAGTGATTGAACCCAAGAATGCAGTCTGGGCCAAATCCGTTGCACGTCGGACTCGCAGACCTCCGGCTGGAGTCTCCTGTAGCAGACGAACAATGCGGACGCATGTGAGATCCGTCCCGAAAAATATCGTTGGATGGTAGTACCGAAGCCTCCTTTGTCCGTCTCTGTGTGAAACGGATAGACTTTGTGATTAGGAGTACACTGTGCGGAAAATGAGAGTTGGTGATAAGTTTTCTTTCTAAGAGTTGCTTGTTCTCGTGCACGTGTGCGCCTGCCACGGGGTAACACAGGGTTGCGTGGTTGCCGCCATCCTAGGCTCGTCATGCTTAGCAGTGCAGGCTTAGCTCACAGTAGCGCTAGCCGAGCGCTGTGTGCAAACGAAGACGAAGCCGTCTTGTCTCCGCGCGCAGTGTGACGGACAGTGCAGAGGAAGACGAGCGCACCCAGTGCAGACCTGTGACGCGATTAAGTGAGCCTTGCATAATCTAACACGCTCGCGACAGTATCGGCTGCAATTCCCGAGATATCTGCACAAACAAGGAAAAACTAACAAAAATGCCCGTACGCCCGTCGTCGAGCCATGCGAGGCCGCCCCCGGATCATCCGCTGCCTACAAGCGAGGAGATAAGGAGCGACCTTAATGTTCCCGTCGAGGAGCCAGGTCGTCCCGCCAGACAGCGTAGACAGTGCAGAATCCCTGAAAGAAATGGACCACTCGTGCGCCGAGCCTCTTTGCATTAGTAAACGCCCAGCGGATACGTCCCCGACAAGATTTTGCTCCGACAAGAAGCGCATCTCTGACGCCGGAGGACAACACTCTGTGACACTCAAGGCGACCTCTGCAACCGAGGCGACGGACTGCGCAGAGGCAGATCTCAAACAGGGCGTTGCCGCAGAGGCGGCATACGGCCAAGCATTAGCGGTCCTCAAGGAAGATGTCAAGACAGTGCTAGAGGCCTGCAAGTTAAGAAATGCCAGGATGGAGCTAAAAGAGGTATTAGAAAAGCTGGATCTGGATCTCCACAGGAATCGAAACGGCGGTGGATTTTTTAAAGGTTTCTCTGCGGACCTCGCTGGAGGATGCGGGAGAAGGTCGGGAGCCTCCGGGATTTACTGGAGGCGACACCGAGGAAACGAAATGAGTTGCGCGGTCTTCCTTATCCTCGGACCCTTTGGCGATCTGCCTGCCCTACGCCCCCGGCGGATCCTGAAGCTGCCCGAGTATATCTGGATATCGAATATCGCCACTTCGTAGTAGCATTTTACATCCCAACAGTTCCTGCGATGAAGCTGTGATCACTTTGTTCCTCTCCGTGATCGAGCGTATGACCCAGCTCTCAACCTTAGCGACTATGGGATCCTCTCTCCTATACGTGGCCCACCAGTGGCTATCAGAGACTACGCAGCGGATTCTAGCGGTTCTTGTAGCCCAGTCGTCACGAGGCGGCCTTTTAGAGCTTTGCCGGGCAGATAGGCCGCAAGCAGGTCGGCTGCTAGTAAGTGTGAGTGAAGCCCTCCACCGGCCCCGGCCCTGGCGATTCAAATGTCTTTCAGGGTCAGGGTCGGAAAGGGCCGGACCCGGGCCGACTCAGTGAAGAGCCTACGAGTATCCATCTGGCCGACAACACACAAGTGGAGTCGGCCGTTAGCGTCCTCGTTAGAAATAGTGACGGCGACGTCATTATCAGACTACGGTGCATCACCCAGGACCTCGGGGCTCAGTTAGCTAACGACATTAGCAAGGCAATTGGCCACGAGACTCACAGCCGAATGAGTGACGGCTTGAGAGAAGTGACCTTACGGGGCATTAATCCTCTGGCCAGTGCTAGAAGGATAGACGCAGACACCCGTCAGCTACGGGCTGCCACTAAGGCGGTTTTTATAGTGGCTAGTGACCCACGTCAGGGCCGCACTACAAGCCGCTGGTATAGGCTGCTAGAGGTAACGCCTTCTACTGCCCGATGGCTTTAGGCTCGGCAGTACATCCTGAGCAGGTGCACGCCCGAAGTCTGAGAAAACTGCGCGCGTGCTTCAACTGCCAGAGACCCGGTCACAAGGCTGCTACGTGCACGGCACCTAAGGTGGTCGCCCGTCTCTGTCGTCGATGCGGATGGTGCGAGGTCTTGGGCCACAGTATGGTCGACAGAATGGCCTACCGGTCATACTGCACACAGCTACAAGAAGCACGAAAGCGGAACTAGCGTATCCCACCTGGCGAGTCGAAAACAGGTGTCACGGCGCAGCCTAGACCTGACGCCCTACCAGAAGCATCCAGGCCCGCTGAACCGGCGTTGGACCGAGGGCGGCGATTATTTTGCCATAGGACCCTCGCGCCAATGGAGGACAGGGAAAAGGTAGGCAACGCCCCCCAGGTTGAAGCTCCTCAGGAAGAATAATGATCAGGTTTCACCAGGTGAACCCCAATCGGCGCCGGGCGGCCCACGACCTACTGGGTGCATACAACACACAGCACCAGGTGGTCCATTGCCTCATATCAAAATGTGTACAACTCTTGTTTTACACAATAACATGTACACTGCTCCGCAAGACGTGGCCTCTCTCTCACCGATTGGGGTCATGCTGAAGGCTTCAGGTGGGCGTACCACGTTATAATATTGTTGTATAGCCAGTTACCTTTTGCCTAATAAAACTCTGCAATACCTGGAAGGATACCTGGATAGGTCGCAGCGCCACCGACAAAGACGCGACTCTTCTTGACTGGATGTCCGAGCACAACATGACCCTGGCCAACCATGGCAATGTTCCTACGTTCCCGCGCCAAGATCCAACATCATTCTTAGACCTCACCTTTGCGGACTCGACGGCTCTACGACGGATACAAGACTGGAAAGTCAGGAGAACGAGGAAACCCTAAGTGACCACCGCTATCTAACGTTTGAATTGATCTCGCCGATAGCGCATTGTCCCGATACGCGAAGGCACACGTGGCAGATGCGATATATCAACAAAAAAGCTCTTCAGACTTTCTTTAAAAACCGACTCACTCGCTTGGCGGAAAGTCGATTAGACGAGGGTACCCTGGCTACAATCCTGGCGGCTGCCTGCCGGGTGGCCAGGGGCCCAGTAATACGTGACGGCACAAAAGCCCGGTCGGCAAGACCCTGGTGGAGCTCGGATTTACGTGCTATTGCTGGACGTGCAGTGCGTTCAACACGTCTAACTGGTCGACATCGGTGCGCTTGAGCAGAAGGGGATCCCCTCGTACCTGCGGCGCACACTATCCTCATACCTGAAGGAGCGCACACTCTTCACGCAAGAGAAAACCCATCAGATTACGGCGGGGGTGCCGCAGGGCTCAATACTTGGCCCAGTTCTATGAAATGTGGCATACGATGGTGTTTTGCGCCTTGATGACTTGCCGGACGGGGTGGAGATAATCGCCTACGCGGATGATCTTGCAGTGGCGGCCACCGCTTGCACATGGAATATCCTGTAGGTCAGGGCAAACACGGCTTTTGATCGAATAAGCAGGTGGATGACTGAACATGAACATCGCCTAGAGTGAGCACCACAAAAAACCACAAAAAAACAGAGGCCAGCAGGCGGACAGGGCCTATGTCCCTGGAGCTCAACGGGTACGCTCTCACGCCGTCCCGCTACGCTAAGTACCTAGGGGTAACCTTGAACTCAGGTCTAACTGGCCTACCACACATCAGGCAGATAAAAAAAAAAGACAAGAGTCTCGGTCAATCTGGCCCGTATACTACCCCGGGAGAAAGGGGTGTCCGATCACAAAAGGATGTGGTCATTCGGGTGAGCCGGGCGTACCGGACGGTCTACACAGACGTCCTGCTTGTTCTAGCATGCCTGCTTCCATGGAACATGCTGGCGGAGGAGAGGAGTAGGCGGAGGTTAAACGGGGAGACATCGCGGACTAGGGCTCGAGAGGCCACACTCGCCGCTTAGGCGGAGATGTGGACCCACTCGTCTGCCGGAGACACGAGAGGCACATGAACCCGCCCTCTCATCACGGACTTGCGCAAGTGGTATGCGGCACAGGGACCAATGACATATGACACTGCCCAGGCCCTGAGCGAACATGGCCAGTTCCAGGCGTACATGATGAAGATCGGGAAAGCAGCGACGGACCTATGTCTTCTCTGCGATGCCCGATGATGCCGCGCACATGCTCTATAATTGTTTTTAAAATTAAGGTTTATTTGTATTATTAATATATCTAAGTATCACAATCATATTAATAATATCACTAATACATATTTTTTTGTTTACAATATTTGTGTATAATGTTATTGCCTAAGTGTCAGTGACATCTCAACATCATATTGCCGTTGCCTCTAATAATAAATCAAAGTTTACGCGATTTTGTAAAAAGATTGACTGAACAAACCAATAAAACAACTTATCTTATAAGGTTTGCTGTCTTTTATTGGGTCATCTAGTTACGTTGTAATAGAGTCAGGTTTAGAGAATTATATTTAATGAGGTTTAATTAGTCCAGATCTTCGGTTGATGATCGTAAGACAGAAACAGTATTTATTTGCTGTCAAATGATATCTTTTAGATCAGGAAATTTTATGTACGTTAGGTATCAGTGAAATTGCTGTAAAACGGTTTTCTTTCTGTGGAATGAGTACAGTTACTACGACGCATTTTTGGCCAAAGGCGGCTTTTCCGGGACACCAAAAGTTTGCATACTTTTCGGGACGAAACGGTGTTGAGTTGGAAACTTACCAGGTGTATACTGATACTGCAAGAGTCAACCAAATTTACGACATTGAGGGGAGGAAGTTGAGTATTTAAAAAGCTGCTTTTTTTCAAAATGCTAGAAATTAGCTATAATTGTATTTACCAACTTGTACCTTGATTGCTGTTGACAGAATGCACGTTTTGCACTTATCAGATCTTTATTATTTAACTACTGTTGGTATCCTGTTGGTTTCGATAGATCAGTCAGCTTAAGATATCGGCAGGTGTAGTGTATCACACACATTTAGGTTGCATGGTTTATAAAGTGGCTAGATGTTAATATAATAAGCATATTTGTATCGTTTAATTTTCAGCACACTCGAATGGTACGGTGCTCGATGCAATAAACTAGAGGGCACAAGTAAGTGATTTACTAACAGAAACAGAGCACACGTTGTTTTGAGTACGCACAGTTGTCATAAGTACATTTGAGATCTTGATTCCTTGTACTATACAAAACTATATATGGTAATAAATGTGTCTGTTACCGACTTACTGTAGAGTGAAGACAATTCGACTGTTTACCTTTTTTGTGCTGACCCTCAGCCAATATTCAACGTCCACGAAACTGCTTTTTGCATTGCTTCATAAACGACCTTCATAAACACAAATGTGCAACGGGGGGGCTTGAAACCGCGCACTTTTATGTCTCCTCTTGTCGCGAAGCACAGGTGCCACGACTATGGCACTAGAGTATATATATATATATATATATATATATATATATATATGCCCCCGACTCTTAAGAAGTCAGTCGTGATACATGAACGGCCTAAAACCGGCAGTCCCCCTAATCATGGGGCGGGTCGCCGCTAAGGATGCTCGTGTCAATGACAAATTAAATTAATGGCGGCCCTTGACGACCGAAAACTATGTGAGTCTCTCTTAGATTCCTTCAAACAGCACTGCTAGGCTTAGTGCAGCGAGTACTACGCGATTGATCTGCATTTTCCGTGACGTCGAAAACTTTCAACGGTTTTGTCTACAGTTGCGCTTACTTTTATTAGCTTGCGCAGCTTAGCATCGGCTTGTATGTTGCCAGCACTTGCGTTTCTGGTAGCTCCTCGTAACCATTGTTTCTTTCATGGGAAGTTTAAAAACGCGAATGCACTAACTATTGGTACTGGCAACCAGCACCGCCTGGTGTAAAACTTTCACCTACGAAAAAAAATCAATCCTTCCCACCCAAGAGTTTGGAAATTTGTGGCACTATTTTTGAATTGTGGGGAAGGACCGTTGTGCTCAACCAGCCCTTACAGATCTCGTCCTGGCTACAGCTCGTAGACCAAAGCATTGCGTCGAGCCGCTTTACGAAGTTCTGGATTGTGCTAGCCTCTTAAAGGGCAAGCTTATTTTAACTACTCTTGCGTGCCTCCGTGGCGAGTCTTCCCTAGCCGCGTCTTCTCGTGCATAATAGCTCCTCGGAATAGATGCCTGCTGTTACGTATCTAACGCTTAATTACTAATTGACAACAATTAGATCTAGGGCTCTATCGCGAGGATCCAAGGTAGCCAAGCGAAGGTGGTACGTACTGGGGTTTGGGTATCTCCCCGAAGGCGTAATATCCCGCGGCTACCTTATATAGTGGCAGCTAACCACTCCCGTTGACTGCTGGTTTGCAAGTGACTATTCGGTCCGATCTCGGTTAGCATTACGAACCACGCCGCACCGTTCGCTTGTCCCTCTCACCTCTTGACCTAGTCTATTCATCGTATAAGTTTCACTCTTGTTCTCTACACAGATTCGAGTTTCTTGTTAGTGCGCGTGGTGTCGTCGTATTCTCACCTGAGGCCGTTAACCTGTAGCAAATTGATCATATCTGAGACGAGTGGCGTCCGCTGGCGTGCTCCAGAATAACTAATACTGCGGCGCCAAATGCTCAACGCTCGAGATCAGAGATGTTGTGCGTAACACCTGCCACCTATGCGGCGATATCCTTTATCATATTACCGACTAGATCTTTCTTTGTTGCTATACGTCGAGTTTCTGCGTACCCGGGCCAAGGCGGAGCAGAACGAGACCTCATGGTCGAGATCGTACGGCTGCCCCGACGTGCAATGCGTGCACGTGTCCACTCGCGACGTTCTAATATGTACCATATTAGTTTTGAGTTGGCCGTGGCCCATGAGGTCCTGGACTAAAAAATACGTGAGTGGCCCCATAACAACGAGGTCCAGTACAAGAGACGGGGTGCAACTCTTCAGGCGCATTCCAAAGCGGGCATGGCCTACTCGTGAACCCACGCTTCAAGCGCTGTCGGGCTTGCGTAAAATCCGTTTTACGCTTCCTTCCTTTTTGTGCCACGAGATCGCAGGGGAACTGGTGAGGCAGAACAAGAACTGCTTCTGTGCTTATCGTCCGGTACGCCCGGGAGACCCGAAGGAGTTCCGCGAAGAATTAGATGAAATGTTTTGTTTACAGCAAGACGAACTACTGCGAAAGCATTTACCAAGGTCTGTCGCGGGCGGCATGCAGAAATAGATCAGCGCTTTGCTGGTGTCGCGTACATTTCCGAGCACTCGAAGACAGACGCTAGCAGGCGACGGCTCTGGCGTCCGTAACCTCCCTTTTACTAAGGGTGGATCCTAGGCAGATTCTGAGCGACCGTGCTGCCCTTCTCCGACAAGAACCGGAAAAACTGGACCTTGTAACCACAGTGAACCTTCTGCAAGCTAAAATATTGCAACTCTTTTAGAGCGCTCTGGCTACCAGGACAATGTTAATTAAATGTTTGACCAGCTTTAATATTTCCTATAGATGAGTGTCCCTTCACCGAGTAGGGGCTGTGGAGCGTCTTCAATGCAGGACGACGTGCGCATTGGAGTGGCAATGGATCTTTTAATCTATGTACAATTGTTAACATACTCTGGCCATAAGCTGCGTTGCTGAGGATGAATTTTAAGTTCCTAAGTTATTACTTAATATGTCAATTACCTAATTTATCATAGTGATGTACATTCTAGTTAAAATGGGTAAATTAGGTTACGAAAAATAAAAAGATAGACACGGTCTTATTAAAAAATATGAACCATGAGTGCAAAGATAGTTTCGATTATTATTCAAGGGGAACACTTATAGGTTTAGAATATAAATAATCACCATCAATCATGCCAATAAAAAGTTTGCCAAAGTTCAACTAGTATACTGAACTTTGTTGTTTGTTAAAGTTGGGAAACACTTAAGTGTTTATTGATCTAACACTATTCTACATATGTTAGTTTGTAGATAAAGTAAAGCTATTACTCAGGGCCTTTTCAGTAAGTTCTTGAAGACGCATCAGACTTATCTAAGAATAATTTGTTGTTTGTATCCTTAATGAATTGCCGTTTAAATCAATACTGTGGCAAAACTCAAACTGATACGCTGCTTCGATATACTGTCCATTACCAGACACGTATATTAGTGCTTGACAGTAAAGTACTTATATTAGAGCTTAAGTGCTGTTTTTTGAACTGTTATTGATGAAATAATATTTAAAGAATTGCCGAGGGTGAAAATATAGTAATTAGTACTTGGCGGTATTTCTTTGCAGATGGTGAACTTTATCCAGCTTTTGAAGAACCGCCGAGGAGTGTAAAGTATTTACGTATAGTTCAGCTTTGCAAGCCGTGGTCTTTGTATTTTCAAAAACAGTACGTTATCAACGGCGAACGAATCGCTCGCTTTGCCGGAGGTAGCGATCTCTTTAATGAGACCGGGAACCGCGAAATTGATGAGTATGTCCTTTGTACACTGAAAGAGCATGAAAGCATTCCATTGTCTAGTGATATTACTAAGGAACTGTGAGGCTGGCAAAACTGTAGACTATCTGGGGAGGTCGCCACGCATATGTTTCCTAGTTTCGTTGGTTGGCTCAATAAGGCTGCAACTCCGCAGAGTACGTATCCTTTAACAGCCCAAAGGCCAAAAATAACGAGGTAGATTTTTCAGTACCATTGCAGCACGTGACAACTCTTCATACAAACCAATACTGGGGTCTCTGAGGAAGAATGTTTTTGCGATAGAATGACGTTCACATATACACACAAATAAGAGCTTAATAATAGCATAGTATATATAATAGTTTGTTTTATAGAAGACTAACCAAAACGTGCGGTAGTACACACCTATATCATTGCAAGGAAGTTCCTTGCTATTCGAATGAGGTGTTGATTCCGTCATTTCCTTGATTATGTCACGTTGGTTAAAGTCTGTCATGATTGTTAGAAGTTAGAGTAGGTGTGCGCGTTCTCCACTTATGCTGGAAACACCTCAGTATTGTGTGTTCCGGGGTATCTTCGAGTCGATCGTTACAGTAGACGCACGTAGAGCTGAGGGCCTTCCTAGTCCTAAACAGATAGGACTGGAAGCTGCCGTGACTTAACTTCTGCCCCCGGTTGATTGAGTCATCCTATGATGTTTGCGATTCCAGACGTGCCAGACGATGCAGACGTGCCAGAGCTTCTGCCAGAGGTCGTTTGTGCGCGATTCTGGGTTATCCTATAATATAATCATTCGTCTTCGCAGCAACTGTGGCCCATATATATTAAGCATGTGGCGTGTGAGGTTACTGGCAGCCTTTGCTGCCTTTTCCGTCAGCCGCCGAACGTGTTTAGTACAACGGAGATCCCTGTCGGGTAACTCCGAAATTCCTTTACAGTGTTTTTACCAAGTGCGGTCTCCTAGTCTTCTAGGCAGAGCTGAAGGGTGGTGGTATCTTTCTTGTCTTGCTCTTAGCAGAAGCAAAGAGATCTTTGCTGCTCGGGTTTAGGGGAAAACGTCGCCGAATGCCTGGTTTGCACGGCTCTGCAGCCTATCTGGGGTCCGAGCCTCGACAGTTAGGACAAGGTTATCAGGATAGGCAAGCAGGTTACTTCGATGTAATGCCAAAGTTATACCGAGCCGAAAGTTATATATGCCTGGGGGGGCGGGGAGGAATCCGGGTTTAGTGGGTTTGCGAGTCTCACACTAGTCACGCAGGCTGCTAGTGGCGCATGTGCATCATGCATTCCCGAAACCTCCCAGAACAAAAAAAAGGCAAGCAGGTTAACACCTGGGAAGAGGCTTTTCTGCACGACGTCAAGGGGATAACTTTTATCGATTTACACACGCTTCCTGGTGTCCTTCTGAACCTTGACTTCATGAACACACTTAGCTCTGTAAGAGGGGATTACTTCTCAAATGCGGTTGCGACATACTGTCTCTAGCAAACGCACCACGTCCATCGAGCGTACCGTACCCTATCTTAACTGGTCCTCCTAGATGATTATATAGCTTCGGCCACGGGACTGCAACAAGGCCATCCTTTGCCCCTCCCTTTCTTTTGTTTAATAAAGAGCTAGTTGACTTTTTATCATCATCATTATATGTATTTCACTCATATTAAGTATGCATATACTATAGATAATTATACAGATTATACAGTCAGCTGCTCGCGGCATGGTATTTGAGGGAGGCAATGCAGTGATCTCTTCAAAAGGGCCAGGCAGGCAAACGCATGAAACTTCATACACGCCTATAAGCACAGTCGGCAGATGCGCTCCATGTACTCCTCATGGAAGCTCATATTCTAACAGATCAGGGTATGATGGCCATGAACTATGTATCTGGTATAGACGTGGCGATTGTCTCATGCAAGACCAGGACAGAGGTGAGAGGCACTGAAAATATCCAGGTTTCCAACCTCTCGTCGGGTTTGTTTAACTTTATTTTCCTATTCTGAGATAAAGCTTTCGAATGGTACTGTACGCAGCTTGTTCAACCTCAATCGAATTGACCCAACAACCGGTTCACAGACAGACATTAAGTACGCAAAGCGTCGGGCCGATCCTTTGGAATATAGCATACAACAGAGTCCTGCGGTTAGACAACCTGCCCGAAGAGGTGGACATAGTCGCCTACGCCGATAATCTGGCGCTGATGGTCACTGCGAGAACGGAGGCGGTGCTTGAGGCGCGAGCTAACACAGATCTTTTCAGAATAGAGAAGTGGATGGCCGACAACTACCTGGAGCTGGCTCCTCGGAAAACCGAGGTAATCTACCTAACCAGGCGCCGTCGTACTAGGCAAGCAGCCTTAGCACTTGCAGGGCATCGGCTGACTATTAAACGGGAGGCAAGGTACCTAGGCGTAACGCTGAACACAGGCCTTACCGGCCACAAGTCCAGAGCATTATTCAGAAGGTCACGAAGGTCTCCATTGAGCTTGCACGCATTCTTCCTTGTAAAGGGGGTGCAACGCACGCCGAGCGGCTACTCCTAGCGGCCGTGGCAGAGGCCATTACTTTGTATGCCGCGCCCATTTGGGCTGGTATAGCGCTGCGGACCGCAAAGGCATGGCGCATGATACGGAGCTTCTAAAGAGCGATGGCCACCCGGGTCTGGCGGGCGTATCGGATTGTCTTGACGTCCTGTTGGCGCGCCAGATTCCTTGGGACATACTCGCCGGAGAAAGAAGCAAGCGCAAGGCGGACGGCAACACTTCCTGGACCCAGGCACAGGAACACTCCCTGGACACTTAAGGGCGCACGTAGTCCAACCCACCAGCTGGGGATACAAAGGAGTCTGGACAAGACGCTTAATCACTGACCTCAAAACTTGGTGTAAACTCAAGAGAACACTTACATATTATTCCGTGAAAGTGCTCACAGGGCATGGGCAATCTCAGTCGTACCTTTTCCGCAAAGGCAAATACAGATATTTGCGTTATCTGCACCATAGGCGCACCCGATGACACGGCGCACACCGTAGACAGCTGCGAGGCCCTTACGGTCTACCGCACGGGCTCCTCTTATGGCCATAAAGGTAGCCCGACTACGACCATTGTCGACAACATGCTCAAATCGACAACGGACTGGCACGCTGGGATCCTATACCTAGACGGGCTTATGCGTGAGAAATTTCGTTAGAAGGAACGCCGCAGATTGCAATTCAACACTAGGCCTCTAGTGTTCACCCCCGGGCAAGGCCCACTCTTTGCTCGGTACATACTCGTAGATTAAGGAAAGGGTCGCAGCATGGGTTTCGAGGTAATGGTTCTCTCGTGGTTTCGAAGTAATGGTTCACAACTTCTAACCAGGAGAGGGTGGGCGAGGTGGTTTTTCGTGGGTAGCACGTGCGAATTGGATCGAGTATTATACTATCCCTCGGCGTTAGTCCCACACTAGCCTTCGTTAACATCGGAGGGTCTGCGTAAAGCATTTTCCACCTCTACAACAAAAAAGTACACAAAACGGCTCCTTGTCTGCATTAGCAGGCAAAGTACTCGATTCATGTACATTGTGAAACACCTTTCAAGCAAATCAAAGTTTGCTCGATTGAGGTGTTCCCATACTCTGTCAAGATTATACATCAGCGTTCGAACAATCTTGAGGTAAACCAAGCGCTATTGCCGTTGGGACGGAAAGTCGCCGGACGTCGCCTATTTATTCATAAAGAGAGATTAGAACTGTGCGCACTGTCTCGACAATGTGAGCAGTGAAGGTCGACCCAGTATAATGAAGCCGAAGCCCCAGGTACCGGAAAGAGTTGACGAATTCTAATGATTGGCCGCCGTAACGTACAACGCCGTTAGCAGCTAATCGGCCTCCTCTTCTGCGCCGGCGGTAAACGTTTATGTAGGTAGATTGATAATCCACCCACTAGTCTACCACGGCCTCCAGCAGATAGAACTGCCAGCTGGTGGAACACTTTTTTTTTTTTTTTTTAGATGACTAACTGGAAAATGCGGTTGCACACGCGGGCACCGCAGCAAGGGAGCTCCCTGCAAGTGCGGGCCGGTAGTGTGGGGCTCCAACCCACTAAAAACCAGTCGTGTCCCCGTCCCCCACGCTGACTGGGAACTGCTTGCGCATATCATCAAACAGTCAGGGGGGGCGAGTCTACTGGTCCAGGCGGATGTGTTCCCCGGGAGCCTCGGGGAGGCGCGAGCGGACTCGGAGGGAGGCCCTTGTCTTCTCTTGCAGTATGTTCTTAAAAGCTTGGGTCACTTTGTTCCATCCTAAAATTGATTCCGTCATTTTCATAATGAGGTCGTGTAGGTTAAGAGCTGGGTTGTTACTTAAAAACTCCGTTAGGCTTGCGCGCTGCTCCGCCCATGACGGACACCTAAGCACCGTGTGCTCTGGAGTGTCGTCGAGTCCATCGCCGCAGTGGACGCACGTGGGGCTGGGGACCTTTCCAATCCTGAACAGGTACGACTGGAAGTCGCCGTGACCTGTGAGGACTTGGGTTGTGTGGAATGTAATTTCCCCCCCCCGGCCGGTTAAGCCAGCTTCTGATATTTGGGATCAGGGTGCGGAGCCTGGCGCCTGGGGCACCCTGTTCGAGGCCTTCCCACTCCTCCTGCCAGAGGTCGATTGTACGCTGACGTGCCTCGTCTTTTTTTGAGGCCTGGGTTTTCCCATAAGCGGCGGCGCTCGGCTGTCTTTAAATCCCACGGGATCGTTCCGGCAAGGACGAAGGCCGCCGCGGCGCTGACCGTCCTGTACGCTGAGATTACCCTGAGAGCTCCGACCCTTTGGGCCCGACGCAGGCGAGTCCTGTTCGCGGCGAATTTTAGTGTGTTGGTGGGCCAGGCCGGAGCTCCGTACAGGGCAACCGACTCGGCCGCGGACATAATTATTCGTCTTCTCAGCTGCCGTGGACCATAGGTGTTGGGCATGAGACGTGCGAAGTCATTGGCCGTCTTCGTTGCCTTTTCCGTCACCCGCCGCACGTGTTCGGTACCGCGGAGACCCCTGTCAAGGGTAACCCCGAGGTACCTTACGTGGTTGACGAGTACGATCTCCTGGCCATCTAGGCGGAGGTGAAGGTCGGGGCATGTTCTTCGGCCCACCAAGAGTATCGCCTTGCTTTTAGCTGGGGCGAGAGCGAGCCCCGCTTCTTGCATCCAGCGGGCGACGTCGCCAAGTGCCTCGTTCGCACGGCTCTGCAGCAGGTCCGCGGTCCGAGCTTGGACGGTTAGGACGAGGTCGTCAGCGTAGGCAAGGAGGTTGACGCCGGGGGGGAGATCCCTCAGCCGCAGCACGTCGTCGTAGGTTATAATCCATAGCAGGGGGCCAAGTATGGATCCCTGTGGCACCCCTGCAGTCATGTTAAAAACGGACCCGTGGGACTGAATTGTTCTGTCATGTAGATAATTTGATAAAAGCTTCCGTAGATAAAAGGGGACCTTTTTCCTGTGGAGAGTCCCTAGGATGACTTTCCATGGTAGGCTGTTAAAAGCGTTCTTGACGTCCAGCATATTATTGATATGCAGTTCCTCCCGCTGGTAAGCCTCCGCAAGGAGTGCAATGTCCACCGACGTAAGTATGTCAACTGGCGCTAGGTCTATTGCTTCTCAGAATCCCTCAAAGTTCCAATAAAGCAGCCTCTACGGCTGCTTAGTACCTAGTAGTCTCCACGTTAGCATTTCTAGGTCTGTTCAGTCGCTTGCAAACAGCCGGATAAAGCTTTCCATAACCATTTTCTCATAGGGAGCACCACCAGCCCAACGACGAAATAGGATACCTTTGGGCCAGAATTAACTCCTGCTGCACTTTGCGTACTCGCCGTCACCCAGCACAAAACAGAACACGGCATCATTTCCGGTGGACTCTTTTCACATCCCACTTAACATTTGGTACCTGGACGACAATGGCGTGCTGGGGGACGATGCAGACATGGTTGCCGACAACATTTGGCGCGTGCTTGATTTCCGTGAGATACTGGGTTTGGGGCAGAATCCGCAGAAATGTGAGATTTATCTTTCAGAAGATAGTGCACAGGCCCCGGACCGTCGCACACTCTAGGTCTTATTGGCGGGATGTAAAGTTACCTTTGGGAATGACCTATAGCTTCTAAAAGTTCCTCTCCGGCCGGAAGCAGCCTGGTTGCATACGCTTCCAAGTGCTGCATTGGGCACCCTCCTGGAACAATCCAAATCGGGGCAGGCCTTCGTCTCGGCTGTGACTTTTTCTCCCATATCAATGTAAATGCGGTCAACATGTTAGCAAATCAGCCCATCACGGCCGGCCAGGCATGCCGTTATTAACGACTTCTTCGGCCGAGCGCTTAGGCCATGTGGATTCCCCTGCATTATGGAGCCCCAGAACATCTCTGCCGACGATGGTAAGCGTGACTCTTACCCTCTTCAGTAGGGGCAGGATGCTTGTCTGGGACGCCACCGTCACAGACTTAATCGGTCGCATTCATTGTTCAGTGGCGGGGCGATCTCGGCAGGCCACGCTGGTAATCTAGCTGAAACGAGGAAGCTCGCATAATACGCCGGAATAAATTACTCACACGAGTTTTAACCGCTAGCGCATAAAATCATAGGCGGCCCAGGCAACTTTACATGCAAACTCCTCCACAGGGTCGGTGAGCAGCTGAATTTGCAACCAGAGACAAGAGATCTGCGGCTCTCTTGAAACAACGCCTTGACTTCGATGCCTACCACGGGTACGCGGTATCCGTGCAGGGCGCGTTGCTTAAGTGGTCCACTTTATACAAGATAAAGTAATCTTCCTAGTGCACGCGTTCTTCTGAGGCAATTGTCGCTCCATGTTTATTTCTATAAACATTTAAACGAGGTCATAGAGATCTACGAATTAATGATTTAGGTATGTCTTTAAAGGCCATTCCTTGATTAGTAACCCGTTGGGGATTTTAAAAAGTCATTGGCTATGGACGCAGTGCATTTTTTTCTAAATATTATACATTAAGATTGCTGCATAACGAAAAACCACCTAGCTTTAGTCATCAGGAAGGGCTTATGTATGATCTCTCCACTACCAAAACCAACTGATTTCTGATCACAGTCCTGATAGGATCTTTCATAAAACTTACCTCGAGGGCATTTGTTCTACTGACGGGATTCTGTTTTTAGATCCGTTCAAGACGTCAATACTGTAGAGTAATACTAACATTTTATGAACTTCTCACACACTTTTATTGAAGCGCACACTCGTATGGTTTAGTAAATACACTTAGTATATTGCTCTGTAATGTGGTTCACTTTGTTTTGTACAGGTGCCTTAACGCGCAACCGACACACATAACTGGGACGTGGGATGCGAGCCGGTGTAACACGCATCTCGGCACTCAATACTTCCTGAGTCCAGTTGTACTAAGCCTACCTCACTTTCTTAACGGGGATCCAGCTTTGCTAGCCGACGTCAATGGTCTTAATCCTGACCCCAAGAGACACAACTTTTACATTGAAGTTCACGCTGTAGGTTTTATCATACCACTTTACCACTTTTTATTTACTAACTAAGTAAGCTTGTACTTAATTAATTAAACAGTGCGTGACTCTTGCATTTAATTAGCTACCTCAGTTTTTATAAGTGTATAGTAATAGTCTAAGCACCATCTGTCACATACTTTTTACATAATTGTATGTTGTCCGTTTTAAATCTATATGAACATTTTATTATTGACAAGACGACGGGTATTATTATCATCATTTGATATAGTTAAAAAAGGTTATCTATTTGAGATCAAGGGTTCGAGGTTGGTTGCCTACCAAATCACTTACCCCGTGAATCACAAACCTGGAAAAACTTTTCTAGTGGATTGTACGTCATTAACTTCAAGCTCTTAGTCTCAGCTTGTAAACCCTCGGGTACAATTACATATACTTTATATGTATAAGAGACGGATGTATCGAGACAACACTAACTTAGATGTAACAGGGTTGTCGATGAAAAAATAACCGGGAACTTGCAACAAATAGTGTTTTGCAAAGCCAGTTTTGCAGAGCGTACTTATCTGCTACGTGTTACTTAAAAGAGCTATTCCCACTTGAAAACAATGTCCTTATATAATTAAACTGATTCACCTATTTAGCTTTCATACGTAGTCGCGTAGATTAATTCATCATTAATATTTGCCGTCAAAAATATCTCCTATCTCGATGTCACCAGAATAGGCAGAATACCTGGCCGGTTTCTCTCGAAATGGAACATTTTGGCTATACTTGACGCTTATATGGTTTGCATGTACTACAATCCTGAGGTAATTTACACAAACATGAGACAGTTTATTCCTAAAGAGATTTTTTAATGGAGTCGTCTCCTCCATAAGGCAAATGAATTTGAATTTAATAAGTGCCCACAGAGCATGAAATTTATATTATTACACAATTCAAACAGTTGCAATAATTTAAAGCATTTCGCAGAAAAGGCTTTCGATGGCCCGTGTTTACCCACTTGTGCCACACCTGTTACTAGGGAGTATAGGAGTTCATCTAACCAATTCTAGCATGTACTGAATTACATCACACTCACTTGCATGAATGAATACTACGAAATATTATCTGAAAATGTCCAATTTAAAACGGCGCATTACGTTCATGGAACAACCGAATAAGCTTAAGGTCCCTTAAAGAACTTGAAGAACACATTTATGGAAGTGTTTGACATACTTGTATTTTGTGATATACATAACCTATTTGCGCCTGCAATAATTTGGCTTCTAGGCACACACCTTCCATTAGCGCTACATAACGTTGAACTTAATATGCTACTCCGCAAAGTAGTTATACCACGGTTGTTTGCAATAGTTAATTGTGGAAGTTAACTATGAAAAAAGCTAGAGTCAAGATGCAGCCTTCTTTATAGCAGATTGACTCGGCTCAATTATAGGAACCTTTTATAGATAGCATTATACGTGTTAATTGTGTAGAGCCTACAGGGGATATCCTCTTATTTGTGCTCAATGATCTCATCGGAAATTGGATAAATAACGTCTCAATGCAGAGGGGCAAGAGTGCAGGGTTGCTGCCCTGGTCTCACGGGGTTCCATTCTGGGACCTGTTTTCTGGAACACGGCCCTACAAGGCGTGGCCACCGACATCTGATCGAAGGTGGCTGAGTGGATAGACTGCAAACATCTGACCCTTGCGCCCGATAAGAGCGAGACACTGTATCTGACGGGCCAGTGAGATGGCGGGCCACTCAAGTCGAAGTTTGGAAAGGAAATGCCTCGGGGTAAACCGGAACGGCACATTTAAAACACGTTGCGCGGCTAAATAAAGCACGGATTGTGGTAAACAATGGAGTAGTGTCAGGGATCCTAGTAGTATAAGAGCTTATTAGAGTCAAGAGTCCATAAAACGCTGTTCTGCGAGTTTGTTTAGAAAATGGGGTACGCGGTCTCCAAGTTCGTGTGGGACCGCCCAATTAGAGAAGTGGTTAGCTACATCATGGCTTCGGCAAAAGCCGAGTAGACGCAATAGACACTATCTTCTTTTATTTGAGATATGCTTAGCCTAGTGCTAGAGGTATTTGCTGATCTTAAACGCATATAATTAACCAGGCGTTTATTCGGTTCTTCTAGTTCTTCTGTTTATTTTTTATTCCAGAGATCAGGTCTGACAGTTGACATGAGGCTACGAGCTCAATTCAGCATGAAACTACAATCTCTAGACGCGGAGCGACTACCAAAAATATTGTTGCCTATCTTTTGGACGGAAGATGTAAGTGTTCTTTTAGCTATTTCGACCGCGCACAAACAAACACAATTGTAGTTATGTCTATCGTGCATGAGTATTACCATATATTGCTATTTATATTAATATAACTTTGATTAGTAATTAGCTTGTGTTGTGCGATGGTAATTTAGTTCAAATGCTTCTTACTTCTGTCAAGTTAATAGGCCATTTGTGCTGGACCCTGGTTTTGTGACTGATTTCATGCGTGCACCGTGTTTACCCTCTACTGTCTTTGTATGCGGCTATCATTCTTGATGCACCATGAACACCGTGGCCTGTGTGCTTTGCTGTAATGGCCTCGACTGGAATTGGGTTCCGCTTGCATGAATGTGGTGTAGCGGGCATGTGATGTTTCAACCAACATTGTGCTTTCCGAACAACAAGGAGTAACTGCCTTCTGAGAGGACCTCTACTAGCGCCAACTTGGTATTTTTTATAGAGGAGGATCAAATAATTTTACGTACTATTGCTGTGAGTCGAAAACGAGAAAAATCCATCAGAAGAAGTGGCAAGTGCCACTCTTTGGATCAGTGAGCTTCTCTTCTGTCTCTCTCATTAATTCACTTATTCCAGATTTTTGCAATTGCTGTGGCTCTAGCCTGTTCCAGTACCTGGCACTTTTGAAGAGTGTGGGTCGGGTAATCCTCGGTTCCTTTCTAGCAGTAAACACAGCTTGCTGAGGGAGCTTTTCCAATTTGAAAAAGGTATGTCTGAAAGTCCTCATGTCATGTCAAGATCTGCGTGAGGTAATGGTTTGGTCCTCTACCCGGCCGCTCAATCAATTTGTTGATACTTGGGATGCGGGATCGGAAAGTGAGTGTGCCCCGGTGCTCTAGAAGGAATAGTCCCATTTGACGTGCCATGTTTCCATTGCTTTAAGTCTCTTTACTTCTTTACTGCTATTAGAGTTGTTGTCCCAGAGTTTTTGCCTTTCCTCCACCTTCAGGCACAAACTCTGCTTTCGTGCTGGCAGGAAAGGTCTCCTGCCAGCACGAAAGCAGAGTTTGTGCCAACCGTGCGATACACCTGGATAATCCTGAGGGCCGCCACTCTCTGAATGCTTTCAAGGATCATTCTTGCTTTCTTTGTTTTCAAAGAAGCCTTGAGCCACACTGAGGACCCAAATAGAGCTATAGATTCGGCCACTGACTTAGCAATCTACGTCTGTATTCTCTTGTAGTCTCTTTTGTCAAGGATATTTTCAGGTGGCCAAGGCCCGCAAGGCTTTTGTCCAAGCGGATCCCCAAGTACCGGGCCTCCTTGACCTGCTTTATTTGCTGCCCTGCCAGGTATAGTCTGATGGGGTCCACCACTTTCGTCCCGTTAGCAGTGTGGCCTTAATTTTTCCGGAGCAATTGCTAAGCCGGTTTGTCCATCCACCTCCCCGTAGACTTTAGTGTTTTAGTAGCGACAAGTTCCAATTCTTCCGCAGTCTTTGCCTGAACTCTGATGACCAGATCATCCGCGTATGCGATCTCTACCCCTCGAGGAAGGTTATCCTGGCGGAGTACGTCATCGTACGCCAGGTTCCAGAGCAAAGGATCCAAGATCGAGCCCTGCGGAACTCCTGCTGCCATTGATATTTCCACTTCATCGTTAAAAACATTTCGGTCTTCCGGGTATCCTGAGATGGCCTTGACGAGATAATGTGGGACCTTTTTCCTTACTAGCGTGTCCAGTATTGTTCTCCACAGGAGGCTGTTAAAGGCGTTCCTGACGCCTAGAAGTATTTTTAGGAATAGTTTTCTGGTGCATATGGTTAAACTATGTAGAAGGTCAGCCTTGGCTGTAACTCGATGGACAGCAGTGAGCACTGACCGTTTTTTTCTGAAAGTCTTTTTGAGAGTCCGAAAGGAGTCTGTTTTTCTCCACAAATGCCCTGAGCCTTTCTTCAATGATTTCTTCGTGTCTTTTTGCCAGGTTATTCAGTAGGCAGATGGGCTTGAATCCTCTGTTGTATTTGGGGATGAGGACAACCTCAGTTTTTTTTTCCACTTTGCAGGTATTGTTGCCCCTCTAGTCGTTGTAGTGAACACCTGTGCAAGTAGATCTGGATACTCCATAAATAGTATTTTGACTGCCAGGGACGGGATGCCGCCTGGTTCTGGAATTTTCCCGGTTTAAGTCTAGCCGCAGCCTTTAGCACTACTGATATCGCAGGGGGCTCGTTTTCTTCTCCAGAAGGTGTCTCTCTTGCTCTTAATAATTGCTTGCTTCAATGGCTCTCCACTTTCGATAGTTAACCAACGCTCGAGCTTCATCCTCTGGGGTCTTGTGTGGCTTTTTAGTTCACGCCTTGCTATGTTGCAGTCAGACCTTTTTTGCGCAATGGTAGTGTTCCATTAGTATTTTGGCTGTACGTTCGCCTGCTTTGGATGTATGGGCTTCATAGCTCGAGCACATGCCATTATCAATTATTCTTGGAGCTCCTCTGGGGTTGGGATAGTCCCGCTTTGGTGACTGCATTGCTGATTTCTGTCTTAATGGATTTCTCATCGGAGTTGTTGTAGCGAGCTTTATTGCTTGCGGGTGGCCTGGGTGTCTGCGCCTCTAACGTAATTTTTATACAATAGTGATCGCTGAAGTCTTTTTCTTTAGTAAGGACTTTCCAAGCCGTTATTTTACAAGCCAGTATGTCATCGCAGAGTGTTAGGTCAATATGAGAATATTGCCCAGTCCTGAAAATGTAGAGTCCTTGCCTTTGTTCGGTACGAATATGCCATGACTAGCTGCCCAATTGAGTAAAGTTTTTCCCCTGGTATCCGTTTTCTTTGACCCCCCGTGTTCCGCTTGCTGCATTAAAGTCGCCCGTAAGTAGGCTTCCACATCCGTCACTGGTGTCGCGTACTCGAGTCTCCCGGTTCAGTGAGAAACCTTTCAAATTCCTCCTGTGAGCAGTTCGGGCTGATGTAGCAGGGCTGAGTACACTCTCCACTTGTTGGCTACGTCTACCCACCCGTATCCTGCTTCTTTTCCAGCGTTAATGATAGTAGCGCTAAGCGTTAAATCAGTGTACCAACCTGCTTGTGTGCTTGCTCTACCTTTACTTGGTTTACGATTGCAACAAGGCTTGCCTTGCGTCTAGCTGCTAATTCCTCTAGCTAGTCTGTTATTATTAGTTATGCGCTAGTCTGCTTCTATTACGGTGTTCTTGAATTTCGCTGATCTCCATTTTCATTGGTTAGCGAGGGTTTGTCCGTCCGTGTCTTGAAACCGGGCGGCTCCTCGAGCACTCTGTTCCGTCCACCCCTCGTAGTTTGTCCTGCTCCGGCGAGCCTTCTTTTGTAAAGCCTTTTTCTGGTCCGCAGTCAGTTGCTCTCCTCTTTCTATTTGTTAGGAGGTTTACTGCTCGGTCTCCGCCTCTTGAGCAGCCGACTCAGTTTTGCCACCTCTATTAGTTTGTGCTGCCTTAGCCGCATGTACTGCTTGTTTCCTTTCCGTCAGGATTCGGGGGTAGTTAGGGCATGCCGTAGGTCTGGCACAGTTACCTACATTTCCACATACATAACACTTGGGAGCTTCGGGCTTGCAGTCTCGGGCGACGTGTCCGGCTTCCCCACACCTGTAGCATATCTGAATTTCGGCTTTGTCGTGTCTGCATTTCCTGGTTGTGTGCCCTATGTCGTGGCAGTTATGGCAAATTGGCAGGGTGATCTATTCCTCAGGCCTGCTATTGAAGCCACCTAATTTGAAGGTTTTCCTCGCCAGAAGCTTGCGTGCCTCCTGTTCTAGCAAGGTCACTAGACAATGCCAGCTGCCCTTCTTGTTAGGTCGCGGAGCCTGTGCGCATATGAGTCGACTCGTGAAGATTCAAGGTCTTCCGGATCTCTGTCTTGATGGCCTCCGCACTTATGGAATGGTTAACATCGCGCAGGACAACCGTCCTAGTAGGGCCAGTGACCACTCTGGCACCAACATCTACCCCAGTATCTTGGCGTAGGGCAGCAGCAAAAGTGGCGGAGCTGCCAGCCCTTTCCTCCACTATCATGAGGATAAAGTCTCCGACACAAGTGGTTCTGACGGGGTTAATTCGCACACCATTTTCGGGCTTTCCGACTAGCGGGTGGATCTTCAAGCATCTCGCTAGCCTAAGTTCCTTCTTTCACCCGGATTCTCACTGACATTATTTCAGTCTGCACGTTCCGTGGGCCAGAGGTACCTACGTCTAGCTGGAACCATTGCTGTCTTTCGTTGCACACCTGCCAAATTGTTGATGGGTAGCGTGGGACTCAACACTGGAGGAGAGTATTGGACGCTATCTTTTTCGCGTGTAATACCAACTAAAAACCATCTCCCCCCCCCCCCACGGTCGGGCCTTCTCCAGGCGTGTCTTTTCGCGCATCAACGCATCTATGTAATTGAATTCCTAATTTCAGTCAGACTGGCTGGACATCCTCGTGAGCAGCCTTCCTGCCAGCAGGCCTCAGTGGCTTTTCAGATTGACGTTCCAATCAACTCCTGGGATATATTGAGCGCCACTGGTTTCGGGCTTGTCGTGTCGTAGTTCTTCTCGAGGGTCTTGCGGGGTATTTGTAGGAACCCTTGTGGGGTATTTGTAAGAACCCTTGTGGGGAGACCTCGGGGCCTGTTACTCCGATCACTAGAGTGCACGTGTTTCTACTGGGAGACGTCGGTTTGTCCTCGTCTGATTTCAAGTCGGTGCCAACTAGCTTCAGTTGTTGTTGTTTGTTAGAACTGCTGCCCTTTCCGCTTGAGGGGTGGATGCCGATTCAGTTTTTTGAGAACAGCCTCGTTTTTTTCTGATTTTTTTATAACGATCATTGCCCGCATGTCTCGCGGCGCTGCAACGCTATCATTTGAAAAGCGGACGACTTGGAATGTAGCTCGCGGTCAGTCGAATAAATTTGCTAGCGTCCTCAAGCAACGGCAACGCTGCCAGTCGTTCCTCAATGAGCTTAGTTGTTTGCAGGCCTAGCTGCTTTTGATCTATCTTTTTTGGCACGTATTGCATATAAGGTTTTCGGGCGTTAAAAACCTTTTTATGCGAGCCGATTCTTGTCCTTTTAGATCCTCAACCTGTTTGGCCAGGCTGTCTGCCTTTGCCTTCCATCTATCAGCCAGCATCGTAATTCGTTGCACTTCTGCCGTCTGTTCGGCGTTGGCTTTCATTTAATTGCCTGAAAGAACTCGGGTGCCCTTCTTCGCTAGCTTTCTGTTTTATTTCCAGGACCAACGTGCATTTGTTGAAGCAAGTGATCGCAGCCTTGATTTATGTTTGAGTAGTTACACGTTTTTCTTTAAGCACCGTAGGCAGCGTTACCACCTGCAATAGCTCACACAATCCCCCCGCGCTATTCGGCAGGCCTACTTTGGCACGCGTTTTCTTTGCCGTTTCGGTTTTTTGGTTGGCCGCGGTTCGACCCGTTACACTTTCAGTAAGATTGCCTGACGAGATCGCCATTGCTGCCGATCTCTTGTTAAGTCTGCGACGTTGCGGTAGACATGCATTCCTATTGACCCAAAGAAACAGGCGTCCCAATCGGTACCAACGGGTTGCTCAAGCCCGGGGCGTTAACCGACCGCCCAGAGTTCCGTGTGCAGTCAACTTCCCCGTATTTTCAGTTAGCTTTACCAGCTCTCGAATGGGCCACGACAATATGACAATAAGTATTCGTTGCCACATTTGTATACCTTGCCTCCCGCTAACGAAAGTGACCTACACATATATATATATATATATTTATGTATACACTATGTGGTTCACTAGACAGTACAGTGTGATACGGTCCTTATATAGTCAAATATTCTACTGCGCTAACTTATTTTAGTTAAAAATTCGTTAGTTCGATTTTGAATGCGCATCGGACCGCTCGGAGCCTCCCGACTGATACGCGATAAGTTTCGTTTTCGCTTCGCTTTGCTGACAAAGTTAAATTTAAGCTCCACAGCGGCTTAGCTCCACGCCGCTGTCGCACGTTAACACGCTCAAAACACCAAAATGACCACTGAGTTTTACGGGCCACTACAGTATCTCATTCTCTGGGTTAACCTTCGTGCACTCACACAGGAAGCATGATCTTTCGAAGCTTCGTAGACACACGTTCGCGCTCCTTGACGCCAAACCTTGGCGGCATTTTACTTTAGAGGATCCACTAATGTTCACAATATCGATGTTCAACCATTTACTGCAAGTCAGTGCACCTACTTGCTAACACAAAGTTCACTCATTCTGGCTAATACTAGGATCCTAAGATTTTTCCACAGACCTACAAAAAACACGTCCGCACCGTCCGATTTCGAAACTGGAAGACGGTGATGTTGTAGCTCGGCTCTAGGAGCCGTTGGGGAAGATATCGGCGATCAGTTAAATGTCTCTACTTCAATTCTAGATCAGCTGCTAAACCAATGCAATTGATCTTTTAGAAAGTTATTTTTTTATATATGACATAGTCATATGTGAGATATGGTTTATTGGGAGCATACGTCATGCTGAACTTAGTTTTAGTTTAGGCATCAACATGGCGGCGACCGTGCGGACGCGTTTCGTGTTGGTAAGCCACATTTTAATCCAAAATACAACTGTTAGCGAAGAGTGCGTAACAGTGTTTTACGGCAACGGACTGTACGGCCCACCAAGACACTCGCGGCTAACCTATCTCCAAGATAGCCTCCTCAATGGGGTGAGTTTGTTTGTGCGGCCTCCTCAGCGCTGCTTTACACAACATCAGCTGCTAAGATTATCTGCACTGGTACTTGCAGTTTTGCTCCTGTGCGGCGACGTCGAGGTAAGTCCAGGGCTACTATGCATGACTTGTTCAGGACAAATGCTTTGAGTAAAGGAGCGCACAGTTTGCGAAGGCTGCAGCCAATCTGCACACAGCCACTGCACTTTACAAATACCAGACAAGAATAAATTGTACTGTAAGTCGTGCTTTTATAGAGAGGTTTCAATGGATGTTTCCAAGAAATACAACGCTGAACAATCCGGCATCCTGTGATTGCACCGCAAAATTCGAAACCCTCAAAAAACAAATTGACGATCTTACAAAGAAGATAGTTAGCAAAAATGACTCTACTCCCAAATCAGCTGATCACCACACTACCCAACGGCCCACTGGCAAACAACAGCAGCATCAACAATGCCAAAACACAAACCTGCCTTCAAGTGGCAACGTTCCTATTCCACGTCGCCTTCACTTCAACGCAAGCCAACAACGCAGCGTCATAAGTGCACCCGGTAGGAACAACGTGACACGTGTCAATTCTTGGCGCACGGTTGGAAGAGGAGGACTTATCATGCACGTAATGACAGGAACCAATAAAATGATTCAGCTAAAAGCTGTAGAAGCACGCAATATACCTGATCGTTCAAACGTCAGAGCCCTCTTTGTCAGCAGATTGTTGGAACCACACAGAGACGTGCACGTGACGAAGCTTGTTGATATGTATCAAGCATACTATAACAGCTACTACGCTCAGGCAGACGCTGGTAGGTTCAGTGCACTAGTGCACTAGGGTAGTAGTTTCGGTTTCGAACGAAGCGGACGTGTTATGACCTAGCGGCTGGGAAAAGTTACAAAACTAAGTGCGGAATTGGTGCCAACTCGGCATTTTGACCCTGCGAGAACAACGTAGTGTGGTGCATACCTGGGCGTGTTCCGTCAAACTTTTTGACGAAGCATTAGGTACTACCGGCCTCGTTAGTTCATCTGACACCTACGGTGATCATCCTGTTACACGAACAGCTGACTCGGCATCTGTTGCGGCGAACGTCGACCAGTGTGTAGTAGTGTTGTTATCGTTGAGTGGCCAGTTAACGGCACAGTCGTCACCTCCATTCCAGCTGCCGTTTCAGCACAGTTACGGGGCTGGAACGGTGAACATCTTTATAATTGTCGATATCATCTCGGCGATAATTGTAGCTGTACTGTCATCAACAGCTAGTGACTAATATTCGTGCGCGCACTGCCAGGCAGTGTTCGTAGTGTAGTGGTACAGTCCTGCCATAAAAGGCAGCCCCGTATAGTAAGCGGGATCAAATTTCAGCCGCAACACATTTTTTTTTTCATTGTCTCTAAGTAGAGACATAATGAGCAACAGACCGCTCCGGAAAGAACCGGACAAGACACAGGACACTGGAGCTGCCTCCGAGCATGAAGTCTCCCGTCTACCGAACCAGACGGAGCAGACAAGCTCGGCTGCAGAACCACATGAAGCACACAAAAACGACTGACATCTTGACGAGATTAGTCAGATCTCTGAGGATCTCTGTGCGTTTATTAGCACAGCAAGGTGCGTGCATCTACCCATCCAGGCGATGGCGGACAAGCTCCGAGCCGCAATAAAAGAGGCCCGCAGGAGATGCCGGACAACCTGACATACCCAAATCGTTCCAGAGGAAGCACAAAGAGACATAGACCGTATTAACGGCCTTATTAGCGGGCACCAAGATGAGAAGGACATCTCGAGTCTCATCAACCAGGATTGGCCGGACCCGGTGTATGAAAGGGTATCTGTGCTCAAGGCAAGCATTCTAAGGGATCATCCCCTTAGAATTCGAATAGCCAGCGAGGACGAATCATCGGGCAGCGTGACCTGGAGGAATATGGCCTCTCAATTCCGAGGTATCTCCGGGGAGGCCGCCCCTGCGGCGGGCAAAGTGTTCACGCGCCAGGTGCAAGAATCCGGCGATGACGGGAAGCTGGAAACGCGCGCGCTAATTGCTCTACGGTACCCTAAGAAATTGGACATGGAGCGTTGCTACGACTTACTCGACCAGGTCGCGTGCAAGGCCTCCCTTCTGCGCAACCAGTTGAAACTGGCCGAGTCCACCCCCATACCTTGCTATCTATCTAAGCAGGGTGAGAGTCGGGGCTATCGCAAGCTTCTTGAGTGCCTTGCACGAAAGCACGATATTCACATCGCAGCAGGTCCGATTAAGCCCGCTCGAAGCAAGCACCTGGTTGGTGTACCAAAGCGTGCTGCCAATTCTACGACGTCAATCGTTATTAAGAAAACGGGGTCCGGCTCTTATGCACACACGCTAAAAAACCTCGGCTCTAAAGTAAGCCCAGAGCAATGTTAAAATTGCTCGGGTTCAGCAACTGCCCAGTGGGGATGTGCGGCTTTTAGTCGCAGAGGGAGCAGAAGGTGGAAGTACCTAATTTATTGAAGCCCTCAAGAACGCCGGAGGAGCGGACTTCTCGTTGGACCGTTCCTCACTAAAACGAGTAATTGTCCGTGATCTCGTCGAAAGCACCACGGGTGCCGATCTGGAAGCGGCCTTTTGTCAGTCAGTCCCGCTGACGGGACCTATCCAGGTCGAAGCGCCTAAAGTAGGTGCTACCGGACGATGGACGGCAATAGTGAGGTTCACTGCAGCCGATCACGCTAGGGCCTTGCAAGCCAAGCGAATCCAGATCGGTTGGTCGGCCTGCGTAATCTCAGACTGGATATCGGTCCCCACATGCCAACGCTGCCAAAGAGTGGGCCACACCGCACGCGCTTGCTGTTTTGATTCAGTCACTGAAAAGCGCTGCCATAAATGCGGCGGTCTCGGACATACGGCTCAGGGGTGCAGCGCTGCACTCTCTTGCTACAACTGCGGCATTCCAGGCCATGCAGCAAACTCGGCCGCCTGTCCCGCTTTCCGTCAAAAGATTGAGGAAGCCCGACGCCAACGGCCGAGCAGAACACCACTACAAGCGCCACAGGTGAACACGCCAAGCCCTGTCCCGGACCAGAGCACACGGCCATCGACAGACCAATCTCTTAATGCTAACACTGACGAAGACGGTTTTACGCCTTTGTCCGGGAATGCACGGAAGAGAGCCATCCGATCTCCTGCGACTGACGAGAGAGCTGCCAAATCGTTTAACTCAAATGACCAGACATCTTAGAGTAGCCCAGCTAAACTGCAATAGAAGCGAAAATGTTCATGATATGCTAGACGTTTTAACAACCAGGAGACAAACAGATCTCTGCCTTCTTAGCGAACCAAACAAACGGCTTGCAGAACGACAGGCCCCAGCGTGGTATTCAGATCCAGATCGTTCGACGTGCATCATTCTCAACGAAAATAGCCTCTTTCACGCCCAAGCATCGGGCTCTGGAGCGGGAATTTCATGGATCGAAATCAAGGAAGTAGGCCGCTTTTATTCCTGTTATTCTAGCCCCAACAGATCTATAGACGATCTTTTCACCCTACTTGGCAATCTCTCTGCATCTCGTAGACTATGTGACGCCTCTTTTATAGTAATCACAGGCGTTTTTAATGCAGCCTCGACAACGTGGGGATCCCCAACAACTACGGCTCGTGGGACTGCCCTTTTAGACTGGCTTGCCGTTAAAGACCTCGTCGTGTGCAACACAGGGGACACGCCAACATACCACGGAGTCGGTAGAGGCTCCGTGATTGACATGACAATTTGCCGCCGTGGCCCAGCAGGCCGGCTAGCAAGGTGGGCAGTTCTATGTGACGAGGCAACCCTCAGTGACCACCACTGTCTGGAGTTTGACATTCTTCTGAACCCTAGTTTTTTCTCAACGGACACGGCTCTACTGCCACGGCCAGTGCTGAGACGACAAAGTCTAGAAGAACTACACCAAAGAATAAAAAAGTTGATCTCCCAAAATGGGCCGCCGACCACAGCAGAAGGACTGCAGCAGCTACTGGAGGCTGCGAGCCTAGTGCAAAGGCCCCAGTACCAGCACCCACGTCGCAGACGCCCAGTTAGTTCCAAGTACTGGTGGAACGAGGCCGTTGCTGGCCGCCGCCGTGCATGCATCGGCGCCTGGCGCCAGCTAACTCGGGCCAAACGTAGTCAAACACCGGAGGGCAAAATAATCAATCTTCTAAAGAGGTACACACTCTCCTAAAGAAAGAGATTGCTAGATGCAAGGCCTTGTTTTTAAAGACACTAATAGGAGAGATTGACGGTGACCCGTGGGGCCGCTCCTATCGGTTTATCAAAGGAATTCCGGGTCTTCGAAAAAAAGATACGCTTTCGGACGAGGAGCGGGCGACAACTATCTCATCGTTGTTTCCCAGCTACCCCACGTTCGACCGCTCACGCTTTCTGGGAGGCGCCACAGACCAAGTCCCGGCCGTCACCAGGCTTGAAATAATCGGCGCCGCAGCACGGATTAAGGTGGGGAAGGCCCCCGGACCCGACGCAGTCCCGGCCGCTGCCACAAAGGCCCTCTTACTAAAACTCCCGGAGAAGACTGCAGCGGTATTGAGCCGAATTCTGCAGGAGGGAATCATTCCCGCCACTTAGAGGTCGGCCCGCGTCATTCTTATCCCAAAAGGGAATGAATCGTATAGGCCGATATGCCTACTCGGCACGGTGGCAAAGGCTTTGGAGGCCATCCTCGAAAAGCGCCTTCGTGATTTTGCAGAGGAGCATGGGCTTCTGTCAGAATCTCAGTACGGATTTCGACGCGGCCGCACAGCTCTCGGAGCTATAACCAAAGTGCAATCAAAGGCCGAGCTGCTGCAACAGATGGCGCCCAGGGCTCGCGGGCTTCTGCTCGCAGTTCTCCTAGACGTTAAAAACGCGTTTGACAGTCTGCCATGGAGTACCATTCTTGAGGCGCCCCACAAACGCAAGGTACCAGCTTACCTTCGCCGCGTAATCTCCAACTACCTAGACGAACGGACTATTACGTGCCAAGGCCTTAAATTTAGTATGACGTCTGGAGCGCCGCAAGGTTCTATTCTCGGACCATTGCTCTGGAACATAACATACGACGAAGTACTTCGTCTACAGCGCCTCCCACCTGGAGTCGAGCTTCTTGCTTTTGCGGACGATCTGCTTGTTCTCATTTAGGCAAGATCGGCCGAAGAGCTGGAGCGGCATACAAACGAAGTCCTCGAGGATGTGGCATTCTTGATGAAATCAGCGGGACTGACCCTCGCGCCGACTAAGAGTGAAGCAATACTTCTGGGACAAAACGCCGTCTTCTTATGTCGGTGGCGGAGTCAATTGTCTTATACGGTGCCCCAGTTTGGCCAAAGGCCACGCTTGCAACGGCCTCACGAAGACGCATGCTTCGAAAAGCGCAACGGGTCCCGGCTCTGCGCATTATCAGCGCATACCGAACGGTGAACACGGAAGCGGCCCTGTTGCTAGCTGGCACCGTGCCATGGGATCTTAAGGCCGAGGAACGACGTCGACTCTGGGAAGATCCGACACGAAGCAAGGACGCTGAGCGACAAGCAACGCTAGATAGCTGGCAAGAAGAATGGAACAACATTCAGAGCGGATGCCCTGGGGCACGAACAAAAGCTCTCCTCCCAGATATAAGGGCATGGATTGGCCGCCCTGGAGGGGAAGTAGACTACTACATCACGCAAGTGCTCACGGGACACGGGGAATTTCGCTCCTACCTTTACCGAATTGGGAAGGCAGTGAGCCCAACATGTCTCCACTGCAATTAATTGGTGGACGACAGCCTGGGAGGCCCAGCGCCAAACTCTGCAGAATCTTCGCGGCTACACTTCGTCGACTTCATCTGGTCTTCCTGCTCTAGTCGCAAGAATGGCAACTTCAGGGTGATTGGTGCACAATCGCGACCGCCATCAGGTGTGTGTTTAACCGAGAAAGAGCGGGTTAACCGCATGTCGACGCCCTCTCTGGCTACGGAGGGCCGGCGCGATCAGTAAACCGGGCTATTACACCCCCCCTCAGTAGTTTGTAGTAATGCGAACAGCACTTCCCTGCTGGGGGGGGGGGGACATGACTGGTTTTTAGTGGGTTGGAGCCCCACACTACCGGCCCACACTTGCAACTGCAATCCTGCAGTGGTGACCGCGTGTGCGTCCTGCATTTTCCAGTTAGTCCTCCAAAAAAAACAAAAAAAAAGTTCAGTGCACTATTGGACCCGTCAAGTGGCCATAAAAAAAATCCTTTTGGGGCTGACTCTCAGCCAAGATTTAACGTCCATGGGACTGCTATTCGCATTGCTTCATAGACGGACCCCCATAAATACAAATGTGCAACGGTGGGGCTTGAACCCGCGCACCTATGTGTCTCCTCCGGTCTCGAGACGCAGACGCATGCCACCACGCCACCGGGTTCGACCATAAGGTATACATTTTAGACCGTACCGCGGACAGCTAAAGCCGTATAGAATATATAATGCAGCAAACGAGATGAGAGTTAACACGGGCGTCAAGCGTTGCAGGGCAGACAATGACAACAATAATAACGATCAAAAATGCAAACATACAAGCGATTCGATATCGAGTCCAGAAATCGGCACGAGATGACAGTGTCGTCAAAGTGTCCACTGTGGAATATAGAGTCCCTAAATAGTCTGTGCCGAACATCAGGAGAGAACATTTTAGTAAATATGACGTAGTATTTTTAACCGAGTCATTTAAAACAGATTTTTGCACACCCTTTTAAAGACACAAACTGTTTTATGGACTAGCGGATATTAGACGGCCGGGGACAACAAAAGTAGGGCGTATGCATAGGCGTGCGGACGGAGAAGCATGCCAAGCTCCTTCGTAGCACCGCCAGGCAGATAATATTAGAACTAATCGATTACTATATCATGTGTTTATAGCCCACCAGGTCCATCAAATAGTACAGGACATAAATGAATGCATAGAAATCTGCACAAATGTAAATAAAAATGTAGTTATAGGTGGCGATTTCATTTGTGATTTGACAAAATAAAATGCCAGAGAAAATAGTTTTAAAGCTGCGGTCAGCAAACTTAAATTAAGCATTCATAGTAATCGTGAGGACCCAACATATTTTAGCTGGAACGACGGCGCGGTCGACATTGTTTCATCCTCTATACCACAGGCTGTCGAGGCTATCTTTGATCTTACTATAAAACCGTCGGCATACCGCAAGCACTGTCAAGTGGAGTTCAAGTTACACCAAACACAAAAAATGGCCACACCTTTAATTATTTAACCCTCTCGCTCATTGGATGCCCACATACTGGAACAAGCACTACAATTAACCTACGGCACAGATGATATAAACTGTATTGAAAGAAACGATTAAGTGGTCAATTCACATGGCCGCAAAACCAACCGACAAATAAAGCCATAGCTACTTCTTCCAAGAAGACCAGTGCCTTCAAATCCACTGATAACTGATGATTTTAATGAGAGACGTTATATTGCCAGCTCAGGTCCCTTTAGAAGAAACCGTTAATTTTACTGAAGACGAAATCAAAGCCGCAATTTCATCGAAGCAAAACGAAAAATCAGCAGGACCTGATCGTATTCTTAATGAACATCTGAAGTCTCATATCGACGCTTTGTGCCGTATTCTGACAAAACTTTACAATGATTGTGTTCGACAAGGGAAATCCCTAATGAGTGATGGAAAAGCTATCTGCAGCCTATATTTAAGCAAAAAAGGGATGAAACTGACCCAAGGAATTATAAAAGGCATCGCACTTCCTGTCCTCCCTCCTTCCTCCAGTCCTTTACAAGGTATTAAAGTCGCTTGGTCGATTTTTCTCGTACGTAGAAGACAAAATCCCGGCAGAACAATACAGTTTTTGAAGAGGCGATCGACGTCAGATGCAGTTGAATTGTTTTAAAGCATGTATCAAACCGTCCTTCTAAGAAGGAAAAGACATATGCGGCGCTTATTGATTTTCAAACTGCTTTCGATTGCTTGCCAAAGGGATTGTTTATTAGACAAGCTTCGCAAGTTTTAATATAATTTGAATCAAAAACGGCGACCACTATTTACAAACGCCCGTAACACAAACTATCGGAGACTCAGCTAGTCCATTTTTTTAAATCTTTATATAACTGGATTCGCAGACTTACTGCGTAATCTTAACGCCCATTTTGCATTTTATGCCGACGACCTAGTTGTTTTAGCAAAATCTCGTAACAATCTACAGTTTTACCATAACGAAACTATGCGAAGAAAACAATTTAATGCATCAAATTAAAAAATGTATCATGATAATTTATTAATCATTTTTTTAGGAATTTAATATATACATGTGAATGTTTAAATCCACGGCGCCGGTGGCTCGTATTATTATCACATGCCGCATGCTTTGATACTGTACTTGCGATGCTACTGCTAGAGATATATTACTGTGAAACGCTCAGTTCGATAAAAAAATAATGGATGCGGGTCAGCGTATCCATCTCCCACTCGGTGCAAAGGTATCTGGCTGCTCTGGCAATCTGCAAGCACTCAACAAATTAGCTCTGTCCCTTACGAACTAACCCCCGAGTTAATGAGTAACTTAAAGTTGCTTATACGACTACAACAGCTGGAGGCTGTTTCTTAAAATCCACTAGAAAAACTAGAGCTACACTAATTAGAATTATTCCCTAATTAACTTGTGCTGATGATATATATATATATATATATATATATATATATATACACAAATTTAAGATGACGACGGCAGTAAATGGAGATTCGTGAGCAAACTATCAAAAACTAAAATATAAATATATTTGTTTGAGCAAGTGTGGCAAGTTTGTTCTAGTCACCACCATTCAAAAGGGGACAACGAGTCTCTAGCAGTTGCACCCAAAACCAATTTTATTTCGCATATAAAGGTAAGCGTCATTTCATTGAGCCGTTTTTTTCAGTCGTAGAGACCTCGAGGCTAAAGCACAAAGAGGTTTACCGATCAAAAATCATCGGCAGTGGAAATCTCTACACTACTAGAGGAAGCCTGTTAAGAGCCCAGCTCTTGCCCACACCCTGAGATACCCAATCGTCTACTGAACCACAAAGAAGTTTACCGATAAAAAATCGGCAATGTCTGGCCGTCCTTATTGACGTCTACAACGCATTTAAGCGCTTGGTGGGACGCTATAAACCAACACTTGGAAACTAAGGTTGCTCTCCTACCTACGACATATCCTAGCGTCGTGCCTAGAACCGAGCATTTGCATACGAATGCGTGGACTACGCAGTCACAACCGGGGTTCCCCAAGGGCCTCCACAGCAGCCACACAGGTTCTCTCCAGACAAATTTCCTCTCACCTTAGAGTTAACGAGCTGGCATAAAGAAACTCTTTATTAATTTTCGGACGGAGAGAACACTAATCAGCAGAACAGACACTCTGGGCAAATGGAGTTAACAATGGGAAATAATTCAGCCAGGATTTAGGCAAAATCAATACTCTCTGATCTCAATGAAATGGTGATCTCAAATACAGCTCGTTTGCCTACCCACTTGCGCAACTGCTAACAGGACCTGGTAGCTGCTTTCAGCAATACTTTTTTTTTATCTGAGAGGTTTCAGGAATGCATGATGGACATTCGCCACTAACTGCCTGCGTGACTAGTGTGACTCGCATACCCACAAAACCCGGATTCCTCTCCATCGCCCCCCCCACAGCGTCGGTATACATTGGCATTACTTTGAAGCCGTGGGAGAATCGTCTCTGCCGTTCATCTCTATTCAGCTCTATCCTTCTTCATCATCCCGCATGTTACCTACATCGCATGGTGTAGCTGAATCCCCCGTATGCCGTATGTGCAACCCAGGGGAGGCTGACGATGTATGGCACTGCTACGAACGCTGCGCCTTTTTCGACACCGAGCGAGCTGCTGTCCCGGAACTTACGACTAAAGAACTTCCGCCATAAGGGCAAGAGAGTGGCAAGTAATCTCGAGAAGACAGTACTGCGGCCACCCCCCGACAAAGACCAAGGAGTACGACTGGATTTTAGTGGGCTTGTAAGCCCCACAGCACCGTGGCCTGGCGTGCATCATGAATTTTACAAGTTACCTATATATAGTCTAGATGACAAAACTAGTTCAAAAAGTTGACGTGCGTACTAATGGGCGAGTTTCTAGCGATTTCAATTGTTAGTTTTGCATGAAGTAAGGCATGTTGAATTATGAATAGATAATATTAGTGGTTTTCACATTTTACTATTTTGTTTACGAAAACAAAATCTCGTAAACAAAGCTGAGTGTTGTGAAATTAAGTTTAATAATGAATATACAATGAACATACATTTATTCATTTTTTTTTATAATTCCAGGCCTATCGATCTTCACAC